>JABUQX010092017.1:0-25000 GCA_015478945.1 Trachelipus rathkii | reverse complement strand
GTGAGATTATAAAAGATCAGAGCTGTGTTCATTTCTTCGGATCTACTGGACAAATGCGGAGCTTTCCAACACTGAGTTAAAGTTCTAATGATAAGGCACAAAGACTAGGGAAAGCGCCCCAGTCCAGAAGTTCCCCTCAAAATCAGGGAGGTGCCATTCGACCACTTGCCTTCTTAGCGTTCATAGATTTCAGGATATTTCCAAATTGAAATGTTAGTCAATGTGCCTGATTAAATGTAATCACATGCAAGGATAGATTACATAAGAGGAGAAGTACTGGGAAAAGGATTGTCGAAATCGAACAAAGTAGAGCTACAGAAAAACAGGAAATCAAAGAGATTAGCCTTTTCACTTGGAGAACTAACATCAGCACATTCAGAGCAAATAGAGAAGAAGGAGGATTGAAGAGTTGTTGAGATTGTTTTGGCAATGAGGCCAGAAAGATTTGTCGAGTAGGAGAACAAATGGAGGTTAGTGTACTTATATGTGTATTCCATCCAAAAAATTACTGATTTTCCCGATTCTCGATGCTAATTTCTATTCATATACTGTGTCAAAGCAATTTCCGATTCCGATTAAAAGAAAACCCCTTTCCGAGTCTTCTGATTCTCTATGACGATTTCGATTAATCGTTCCATCACTTGTATATATATATATATATATATATATATATATATATATAATATATTAATATATATATATATTATATATATATTTTATATCTCTTATATATTAATAATTATTATATATATATTATATATATAAATAAATTATAATATATATATATATATATATATATTATATATATATATATATATATATATAATATATATAATATATATATATATATATAATAATATATATAATATATAATATATAATATATATATATATATATATATATATATATTGAATATAATATAAACTTTTGACTACTATTATTCTAATCGGCCCCTATAATCAATTTCGGAAAAAATCAATTTGATGAGAAGAAAGAAAGAAAAAAATGACAATTCCAAATTGAAATATTATCAACGTCGAAACTTTCACTTCTCGATGTCACTTTTCAAATCAAATGATATATATATATATATATATATTATGATATATATATTTGATGATAATAAATATATATATATATATATATTTTATATATATATATATATACTATAAATATATATATATTATCTATAGGTATATATATAATATATATATATTAATATATATATAATATATATATATATATATATATATATATATATTTCTACATTTTACTTAAAACTTTTTCAAGTACCTCGTATATATATATATATAATATATATATATATATATATATATATATATATATATTATATAATATATATATATCATATAGTATATATACTACTATATATTATATATTCGATGAGTCAAGGGCCGTAGCAGGAAATGTTTTCGGGGTGGGTGGGTGGGGTTTGAGATTAAGGAATATATAATAATTATATTATATATATATATATTATATATATATATTATATATTATATGATATATATATATATATATATATATATGATATATATTATTATATATATATATATATATATATATATATATATATACTTAAATAAAATGGAATAAAATAATTATCTATCATTGATAGCAATTTAAAAATAAAAAATAATGTTACATATTTTACATATAAAAATATTTATTCTTCTTGCTCCTAAGAGGAAAATGATTGAATTATCTATCATTGATAGCAATTTAAAAATAAAAAATAATGTTACATATTTTACATATAAAAATATTTATTCTTCTTGCTCCTAAGAGGAAAATGATTGATAGTTTCCTCCGTTTATATTGTGCAGCTATGATGAACACTTATTAGGCGAGTTCTGTTAGTCTTTCTTTTCCCGTAGAATTAAGAAGTGTGTTTTGAGCCTTTTCAGGGTTAGAGATGTCTTCCTGGAATGCAAGTTGTGAGTGAGATTGAAGGTATAATCCTTAACAATCCAAATGTGATTGTATAGATCAAATTTATTTACAAAATTCCTAAAATTTTTAATAGATATCGATGGAATGACTTTACTAGGATAATTAATTATTGAAAAATCACCAAGAAACGGAATTGCAATTGTTTTATGTCTAATCGTTTTACAATGATTCTGACACGCGTCATTGTCATTTCTTCATTAACAAAGAGCAGAAGTTTTATCGTAACTTCCAAAATGCTTGAAAAATTTTCATCGATATTTGTGCGAAAATCTTTCAAAAAAAGCATTACATTTTCAAGATAATCAAGAGCAGTTGCTGTCACTAATGATGGCAACTGCAGTGTATTACATAGCGAAAGAATGAAGGAGAATAAAATTGATGTCAAAATTAAACTAATAACCAATTACCTCGTAATTACAGATGTCAAAAGATTTGAGGTTCAATATCTTGTTGATTCAACTCAAGCTCCTCTAAAGCTTTGACAATTGCTTTAGAAACTTGTCTGAATCGTAACAATCCATCGCTACTTTCCACTTACCTTGTTTAGCATTTCGTGTTATTTTGTCCATTTTGTTTCTGGAAAAATATTTCCTATTTTTTCTATTAAAATAATTGTCTGTCTAGATTACCTCAAATATATAATATGTTGTACTCCACTTAAATATGGACAACAATGAAAAGTTTTAAATTTGCTCAAGCTGTCGAACAGCTTGAACACTTTTAACACTTTTCTTTCATCGTTTGTTATGTACTATCCAATATATATCTTAGCCAAATCAGAAAGTCATTAAATTTATTTCAACCTCTCCTGTTTGCATCCGTTAGAGATTCTACTTTTGTGATTTAAACAGCCACTAAAACTAAATTTTCAATAACCATAGAGTATGTTGTTTCCTCATTTGTATTAATATTTACTCATAATTTGCTTTCATTAAAATTTTCACTATCCTTATAAATTAAAATTAAGAGACTCAATCCATCAAATTTTTTTTATAGTTTAAATAATTTCTCAGGGGTTTCAAATCCCTCAGGGGATTTCAGCTAAGGCCTTGTTCGATGTTCTTGCAGTTATGTGTAGATAGAAAGTAGTAACTTTATCTATGAAAAGGTATTTCTAACTCTGGTTTAAGAGTGGGCTTTTCACTGTATCAGCAAATTGGTTAAATAAATTAGGAAGGATGAGGACGGATGTGGATAGGGCTGGAAAATCTGTGGCACTATTTTCGAATGCCTCTCATGCTATGTATGAAAAAAAAATTCATATAGGATTGCCGTAAATATAAAATTTATAACCATGTTTACTGAAGCTCAGTGTCTGCATGAACTTATTTTCAAAGAAAATTTATATTGTCTTTTAGTTGCTTGGGAATCATGAAAAAGTAGTTAGGGAATTTACCTCAAAAATTAGCTCATTGAAGGAAACGCTCGGGATAAAAAAGGTACTTTGCCAAAAAGAGTTCTGAACCGAAGGTTTTCTTTGTTTATAATATATTAGTGATAAACAATTCGATGGAAATAAATAGAGACAGGAGATAGTCGAAATAATAAGTCAAAACATAAATTTCGTCTTTTCGAGAATAGCCTTGTAAAGAGATTCACTACATATTAGTTTTATGCACTCCATACTGGGCAAATGACCCCCATATATAAATATAAACAACTCCTGCATGGGTTTGTAGGTAGTTACGTTTGGGGGCTTCAAAACCCTTAACTTCTTTAAAATCTATTTACAAAGGAAAACATTATGATCCTCCATGAAAAACAATGCTTTTTCAGTATCAATTATACAATCATATCAGAGACCATTTACTTAATGGCCTCTTTATTAGCATATGTTACTTGCTTGTTGGGTTGGTTGCTTTTCCAAAGTTAACTATGAAAAAAAGTTATCTTCATTCTGAAGCAGTAAAATAGAACTGAAAACAAAACATATTCCTGTGGAACGCCCATATTAAAAGATTTTAAAGAACGATGGCCACTTAAAGAGGACGGTAGAGACCTGAAAGGAAATCAAAGATAAGACTACAGAGAAAAGAATTTGAAATGAATGAACGTCATCCTGGAAATTAAGGTTTTGTGATGGATTTTCTCGAGAGCTTTCGATAATTCCAGTGTCACAGCAGATAATTCACCCGAATATAGGATGACAAAGGACCTCATGTCAGAGAAATGGAAAAAAAACAAAAAAAAAATAAAAAAAAACAAAAAAAAAACAGTCAATTCTTCATTGCGAAGATATACTAGAGATGTTGAATAACTTTATGAAAATCAAGATGCTTCCAAAATGTTTTCGTTCCAAAAAGTTCGAAAACATTAAAAGTAACAGATTTTAGAACAGTAAGGTTAAAATTAGAGGATTGAGACGTGCTCATAGGATGAACAAATGAACGTATGCAACAGGAAAGAGAGAAATTATAAGTTAAGTAAACTCGAGGCACTGACCATATATCCTCCTTAATTATGGTTTTGCCTGTGAATGGGGGTTTTAGAATAAGCGACAGCCTAGCAAGTGGCAACTCCACCCATCATTTTTTTTTCTTCAAAAATCTCAAGGACACAAAGAAAAACATATTGGAGACCAAATGAGCTAAGAATCATGATCTAGAGCACACTATGAAAGAAAAGTTTAAGTCACACGAAAGATGTTATTAGAACTAACAGCCTTTCCTGGGGTGACAATATATATATATATATATATATATAATATAATATATTATATATATATAAATATATTATATATAATATAATATATTATATATATATATATATATATAATATATATATATATATATATATATATATATATATATTATTATAATATTGATATATAATATAATATATATATATATTATAATATATATATATATATATATATAATATATATATTATATATAATATATATATATATATATATATATATATATATATATATATATATATATATATATATATATATATATATATATATAAGAGTTTAGGAGTAGTTTACTTAGAAAAGTAAACAGAGCAGAGAAAAATCCATTTTTTTTTAATATGTATTTGACTATATTTTTTATTTTTAATTACAAAGTATATAAATAAATAAGATAAATAAGAAAATAGTAATTAAACAAGAAAAAAAATAAACAAGACAAAAAGAAAGAAAGAAATTTGGGTCCACACAAGCATTTGTTTTTGTGTTCTCAAATACGTTTTGCGTGCGAGTATTTAGTAAAATGTTCGAGTGTGCGACCGATCTTCCAAAGCGCAATTTTTCTTTCTCTTAAACCGCGAAAACGTCCGAGAAAGCGATTTCCTAAAACAATAACCGCAATTTAATATCGCCATTAAATCACCTCACGCCGCCAACACACACAAACACACACACACACAAAAAAGGTAAATAAATCCATAATTTCTTCAGTAATTTTAGGTTCTGATTGGCTTTGGCATTTACCAAAAAATCTCCCACTCCTCATTACACATTTTATTGCACACACACGTAATATAATATTAATATATAATATATATATATAATATATATATATATATATATATATATATATTATATAATATATTATATATATATATATATATATATATATATATATAATATATATATAATAAACTTTTCCTATATAATAATAATAAAATAATATAATTAATAATAATAAAATATAATAATAATATAATAATAATTTAATTAATAATAACAAAATTATTATTTTTAGAAGTAGTAGTAGTAGAGTAGTAGTCATCAGTAGTAGTAGTATTTTGGATAAAGTCAATGAGATTAAGGAGAAGTTACAAGTGATTAATATAAGTTACATTGACGGTGCGAAAAAAAAACAATGAAAAATTTGCAATAAATCTCTTCTTCTCTTCTTCTCTTCTTTTCTTCTCTTCTCGTAACCGGGTTTCACTTCCTCTCCCCTCCTTTTCTCACCCTCTCATCTCTCTCATCTCTCCTTCTTTCTCTCTACCTCTCTCTCCATCTCTCTCTCCTAATATATATATATAAATATATTTATATAAGTATATATATATATATATATTATATTATAAATATATATTATATTAATATATATAATATATTATATATATTATATATACCGGTTATAATATATATATATATATATATTATATATATATATATATTATATATATATATATATATTATATTATATATATATATATAATAATATATATACATTATATATATATAATTACTATATATATATATATATTATATATATTATATTATATATATATATATATTATATATATATATATTATATATACTATATATATATATATATTATATATATATAATATAAATATATATAATATATATTATATATATATATATATATCATATAATGAACTATTTTGGTTGAAATAGCTGGAAAAACTAACGAAGTGAATCGCATGGCTGAAGAGTTCCGTAAATTTGGCCATAAAAATGTTGTTAATTAAAATTCTAACTTATAATCTACGCTTCGAAAGCGAAATTATTTTAATCATTTTTTCTTAAATTTATCCATTCTTGATTAACAAGTATTTGCATTAGTTATCAACACGTCGTATTTTTGCGCGGTTTCAAGATCACAGAAAGGGGGGAGGGGAGATTATAAAAATGGCAATAATGTAGAATAGAAATATTTTTCAACATTATGTTCATCACAGTATTTTTATATATACCAATTATTTTAACAATTGAATTTCAGAAAGGATTGGGGAAGAACCTCCAAACCTTCCCCTCCCGTCACTACCCTCGGTTTATGAAAATCCTAAAAACTTCTGACTCACTTTTAAAATAAAAAAAAAATCTTCGTATATTATATATTATATATATATATATAATTATATATAGTATAGTATTATATATATATAATAATATAAAATATTAAATCTCGTATATACTATATTATATTATATATATATATATATATATAAACTGGAATTAAAATTAAAATAAAAAATTGACCACCAAAAAGTTTAGTTGATTGCCAAAATTAAAAACAAATTCCTTTATTTATTTTTTTGCAATTTCAGAAAATCCAAATAATAATGAGCGGTTTCACACACAAAAAGCAAGCTAATGTACGATCTAGCGATAACGGTATGTTCATAATTAATTATTAATTTCATAAATGTATTAAAATATATTAAAATATTTCAGGCCTAACAAATTTAATTATATACATAATCTTTAGATATATTGATATAACATTTGGTTTGTATAATATGTAGGTGCAAAGAAAAAAAAATTCTTTTTTATTTTTATTATTTTCATTATTTTTAACTAGGCACTCATTTATTAAGTTGATTGGATGGCCCTGCCCGGGGTAGGGGTTTTCCGAACTTCCCAGATATTGGGAAAAAGAAAGTGTTTAAGTCTTGGAATGCGTCTACTATGTAGAGACTCATATTTATTTTGGTGTTTTTGTGCCCTTTTTGGAATTTATCTGAAACTGAATTATGTTTAGATTAAAAAAGTAATATTGAGTGTAGGATTATATTAATCTGTGACAATGAATATAGAGAGGTGAATTTGTGTAACATTTGATTGATCTGGTTTATGTAACAACGATGTAATAATTCCCCTTTGTTGTTGTCCGAAGATAAAGCGACATTATGGAATTTACATTTCCTTCTGTGTATTAATTAACATGAGCATTTGCAAAGAAAAAATGAATTCTCCTTTTGCGTTGTTAATATGTAGATTTGGTTGTCATGAATAGAAGATAGTGTAAATAGTGAATGGACTCCGAGTGCAAAATATTGTTAAAGTTTCCCTCCGTATCCCCTTTGTTTTTCACTTAAATGCATAGTCATAATAAAAATGTGGTCTTTCGTTGATAGTCACTTCGATAGTTGACGATGTTGATGATGCTGTAGTTCTATTGAACGACCATACTAGCTCTTGGGGGGAAAACATTGCGAAATTTTCCCCCTCTCCCCCTTTATGGGGCACGGGTGGTAAGCATAGCTCGCACTGGAAGGTGGGAGGTTAGCGAATTTCGATTGGATCCACGTACAAAGGGATTTGGTGCAGACATATCAGGTGCCCGTAAGTACAAAACTTGTGTCGTTCCGATTTTTTGATGTCCCATACCCTTCGCACAAGCGAGTTTAGCAATTTATGCTGTAAATATTAGCGCACAGCGCGCGCCTTTATGTAAATGTAAGTGTGTGTGTGATGTGTAAGAAAGAACGCGATTCAACCCTACGTATGTCAATACAAGAATCGTGTTTAAAGACACTCAACTAACGTCAGTTCACAACATATTTATTCTATCTGAACACAATAGAACTATGAAGAGTGACTAACCCTTATTATTGCCAAACAAAATCACTTATATTAACCGGTTCTTTCACCTGTTTTCGCCGCTGCTATTCCCATCTATTGCATGTCTCCTTCGACTTGTTTATAAAAGGACTCCGCGCACGGCGGGTCCAGTGTCTCCAAAGCTAGCGGGGGGCCCTGGGGCAGGGTGGAACTTCTGCCCCCCTTCAGGGGCATCTTTCCAACCTTTCTTCTTAGTGCGGAGTGCCAAGTTGAATGGAGTGTAAAGACTTGTAAATTAAAAAAAAATAAAAAATTAGTCATTGGCTAAATCCTCATTTTCTCTTTTCAAATAAAATCGTCAGAGCCTAGAAAGGGTGGAGAGTATTTGATTCATCATGATGCAGATGATATTTTTCTATTTAATTCCTAAATGACGTGTTGCTGAAAGTCGGAAATGAAGAGAACTTTTTTATCTTTTTTTTTTTCTACTGAACCAATTTTAAATTTTATTGAAGATTTGGAAATGATTGAACGAATTTCTCTTATGGTGTTTGTTCCATCCAATTTCCGATAAGAAATATTTTTTTTTTTTTTTTTTTACAAAAACGTATATATATATATAGGCTATATATATATATATATATATATTAACTATATATATATATATATAATTATATATATATATATATATATATATAGTATATATATATATGTTATATATATATATTATATATATATATATATATAAATTATTTAAATAAATATTATATATAAATATATATATATATATATATATATCTTATACTAATATATATATAAATATATATGTATGTTATATGTATATATATATAATATTATAATATATATATATCTATATATATATATATATATATATATTATATTATATATATATATTATATATTATTATATATATATATATATATATATAATATATATATATATATATGTAAGTATTATATATATATATATAGTATATATTATATATAAGTATATTACTATAATATTATATATATATATATATATATATATAATTATATATATATATATATATATATATATATGTTACCAATTTCCAGATATAATATAATATTGAAAATTAAAATTAGGCTAAGTAATCACCTTAAAGTACGGCAAAGAAAATAAGAATTTTAATTACAGTTCGTTACTGTTGGAATATAATGAATGAAAAATGCGACGTAACTGCATTCGCTTTACGGAATAAAATTTATTTGGCCTTTTTCAGTAATTTGCTTAATATTTTAAGGAAGGAAAATGTAAACGTCAACAAAGGAAGGCGGTTGGAGAAAAATTCTTTAAAGCGTTTTCGGCATAAATGCAGTACTGATTACTGGAGGCTCGAACGAATCGCTAAACCACACGTTCTGAGAAGTGAGATTGGGAGAGGATACAAACATTTTGTCAGAAGAAGGAGAAGAAAGAAAAAAGAATTTAAGAAACACTGCGTAAAGAAGAAAATAGAAACAAGATATAAAGAAAAAGAAAGTTGAAAAATTGAATATATATATATATATTATATTATATATATAATATATATATATAAATTATATATATAAATATATATATATATATATATTATATATTATAAATATATATATATATAATATGATATATAATAAAAGACACGGCGAACATTGAATGGGGACAAAGACCTCAGAAAAACACAAGTGAAAAAAAATATATATAAACGGGAAATCACAGAAGAATAAATAAACAGTAACGAAAGTATAAAAAGGCGTAAGAAATGAGAGAAAAGGCAATGAAGCAAGAGAGAAGGGGAATCAAAAGCAATCTTTTTAGTTTTCGTTTCTTCAGCAAAATAAAAACATAATTAACCAATTCAACAAAACACTAAACTATGAGAAATATCTTCTCTACTCTTACATGCATCATTAAAGATAATATATTACGAACTAAAAACACCCACCACACACATATACAGCATAACCCGTATTATATATATAATTATATATTATATTATATATAATATATTATATATATACTAATATATAATATATAATATATATATATTATATATATATATATATATATATATATTTAGTATAATTCCCTCTTTTATTTTTTGGAATTTTAAAATAAAGGAAGAATAGAAGAATCAACCCAACGAACATATCTTTAATTGTATATATATAATATATATAAATTAGTGCAAGACACAAACCAATGGTCATATTCACTTTGGACAAATTGAGCTAGGGTCAATATTGTCAGAGCATTGCTATTTTAATTTACACAATCTTCTGTCCATTCGGGTAAATTCTATCTGTTTCTCAAAACCTTTTCCCTAAATGATATGGAAATTTCCATAATGGTTCAAGTATATTTTTACTTTAAATTTCAATTTATCTGTTTAATAGACAAGAGACATTGTTCAATGTAAAGTGACATCAACATGTACCAGGGAAAAGATGTTGACAATAGTTGATGTAGATTATGTGCTTATAGAACATTATTTTGGTTTGCAAAAGTTCGAATTTAATAAATACTGCTGTTCATCTAGCTCTGTCTAGATCTACAACTATTCTGTGTACTGTAGTTCCTCAGAATCTGATAAGAACAACAACACTATATCATCAGCGAATCATAAATTATAATTATTTTAAGTTCCTTCCATTTATATGTATACCTTTATCTTCACAAATAGCGTGAGATAATTTGATGCAATTGTACCTCCTTGTCTATCTATCTTCCCTTCGATTTGGATATTTTAAAATTTTTCATATAATTTTAGTTTTCATATATGTATTTTATGATGTCTGTATATGGATAGACTATTCAAAGCACGTTCCAGTAGTAGTTTCCACTGAGTAAACAAACGCTTTTCATTGCCTACAAAAGTCATGCATATATATGGAGGCTTTTCAAGCTTTTCACAACCCGTTATGATTAGAGTAATGTTGTTCAATAATTTATGTTAGTTGTTATTTTTGTAAGTAGTTTGTACTTTGTGCAAGGCTAGAAGTAATCTAATTGGTACGCTCTATGTAGTTTTTAATATAACGGCAATTTGGTCATCATCTTTCGGAATTTGGACTGATACTTCATCGATACTACATCTTCAACAAATGACTTTTCTTTTTCATGTGTTTTATAACAGGCATACTTCGGTAGGAATTATAAGAGTTACACGAGTATCATTGTGATTTACATTAACCTATGGATTATTGTCAATAATCTCATACAACTCTACATGAAATTTCTTTTTATGGCTATTATATAATATATATATATATATATATATAATATATAATATATATATTAATATATATATATATATATTAATAATATTTTTTTTTATTTATATTATATATATATTTGGTTTTATATATATATATGGATTATTATAATAGATATATATATTAATATATATTATATTATAGTATGTTATTTTTGTGATGAGGGAACAGATAGTAGGATATTATTATTTGAGTGATAATATAATATTATAATATATATTATTTTTTTTTGTAATATTATAAGTATTATTTATATATATATTTATATATATATATATATACGTGGTGGTAGTGTAGTGTGGAGTATTAGTATATATATTATATTATTAAAAATTGGAAGCATAGATCTCTCTCTCTCTCTCTCTCTCTCTTCCTGCTCTCTCGTCTCTCTCTCTCTTATATCACACACACAAAACACAGCACACACACACACAACACTTAATATCTGGTTCAGTGTCAAATGAGATTTTCCTTAGGAATTACAGCTCACTACGTAGGTAACTAGTGTTTAGAGAATGTTGTATCAACTTGTAAACGTTTCTGTTTTACCAGGATTTTCTGAAATAACTACAACTGAAGATGAAGATGCAGACTCAGAAAGTAATGATCTAGCCGAAAGCTTTGAAACATATTCTGGACTGCTTGAAGCACTAACAACCGAACATAATTTCTACTTTGCTCATACTTTGCATAAGTCAACAATAGCTACAGCTGACTTTTTTGAAGAGAGAAAATTAGAACCGTCGATTGAAGCTAGTTTCTTGTGTGTAATTTAAAGCACAACATGTGGAGTCCATATTCTTACTGGTATGCATATTACACAGTCTTTCAATTTCTGAAATGGATCTTACGTCCATCTACCCAAAACATAACCTAGTTAATATATATTAGTGCTCTGGTATTCGGACTAAAAAAAATCCATACAAAAACGTCATGTGTATGAAAATAAAAAGACATCAATTGGCAAGTGTAATAGATCTTAGGTTTGGGTCTTCCTTATTATCAACAACACAGTTCATTTTCAAAGATACTACAAAAGCTTCTAATATTGATATTGGAATATCAGAGAACATACAGGGATCAAGTTCAGTACACCCTTCAACAAAGAGGAAGAAATTGTTTATTGTTATGGCGTACTCAACTCGAAACCGCAGATGCAAACCATTAGTCATAAATATATAGAAATATTTTCAGTCAACCTTGTATTTCTGAAAAACGGGAGGTACTCACGACACATTAAAAAATCAAGAAGAGAAATTTCCAACACTGGCAAAGCTGACACAGAGTATTTGGCTATTCCTGTATCTGCACCTGTGGAAAGAATCTTAAGGATAGAGGGAAAGATCTTTCGTGCTGATAGATGTTAGTTAATTGAAAAGAATTTTAAAAGTTTAATTAATGTTTGTGAAATAATAAAAGAATTAATTATGTTTTGATTTTTGCATTTGGGAATAAGAAATTGAAAAAGAATCACTAATTATAGTTATTCTAACATATTTTTTACAATAATTAAAAAATTAGGAATGGATCTCATAAGCATAATTTTATGTTAATCACTATATACAGTTTTACTATAAAAAAATCGAAATGTAATTTGTACTTTGTCATATTTTCTGCACTTATGAACAATTTTGTATAGAACTTGTGCTTAATACAGTGGCCTTCATAAACATATTTAGTTTTATTAGGAAAAAATTAGTTTTACTTATTTTAGTAATATATATTATATATATAGTATATATATATATATATATATAATAATATACTATATATATATTGTTAGGTTATGTAAGGTTTGTCAACTTATTCCCGTCTCACGCCGAAATTGTAAATAATAATATTATGTTTATTACTCTGTTCTCCTTAGTCAAATGTATGTTAAATTATGTGGGCGTTCACGTGGGTTTATAATATATATATGATATATAGTATATTATAGTATATAGTATATAGTATAATAGATAGTTTTGAGTAACGTGAATATATGAACTATGTATATAATATTATATATATATTATTAGTATATATATTATGTTGAAGGAGAGAGAGAAGAATGATGAGAGAGAGCAGAATGATGATTTAGAGAGTACGAGAGAGATGCTATGGAAAGTGTGTGTGGGAAGTTTAAAAATTCGTGGATCTGTAGTTGGATGTGTGTATTTTTTAAATGCCTTAAGAAGAAGTGATTTCCTCATTTATATTATAATCTGTAATTAAATTTAGCTTTCTGAAAAATGTTTTTTAAAGAATTTTTGAATAAGACCATGTGTGCAGCAAAAACGATATATACACTGATGAAATTTACTTTAGGATTTGTTTTCTTTGTTTGCTTTTGACAACATTCGGCAAACAATTCAAATGAAATTGATTATATGAATATAAGAAGTATATTGTTTAATTACAGATCTTAAGCAAAGAATTGAAATTACATCCTATAACGTCGAAATCAAAAACTAATTCTTATAAACAATATTATCAATATAACTGGCACAAAAGCGATATTACTTACACCTTTGGGCGAATCTAGATAGAACTTTCTCAACTTTAAAATTCAAAATTTGGTAGGAAATAAATTAAAAATATTCCGTTCCTCGAGAGAAATTGTAAACAAAACATTTCTAATACATATATATATATAGTTACTATATATATATATTATATATTACTATATATATAATAGGTTATATTGTATAATATAATATATATATTATATAGTTATCTAATTTATATATATTATATTTTGGTGTGTATATATATTATATAATATATATATATATATGATATATATATATATATAATATTTTCGGTGTCCTTTTTAATATATTTTGTTTTTTTTTTTAGAGTAATATTTCAGTTGAAAGCGACATATTCAAAGTTCTTGGATTATTTAATAAATCACATTTTGTTAATATGTTTTAAAATGAAATATCCGAAAGTTGGACACTTACATAAAAACCAATTTAGAGTATAGAAGTGCAGCTGTAGTAAAGACTTGATTACATTAAATTGTAAAAAAAAACAAAACAAAGGAACACATTTTTTTTCATAATATTATAATACTGCAAAGTACGACACTATTACAGAAAAGCAATTTACATATTTGAATCAGCGTATTTAAGGGGGAATCCAAAATGTTAATAATAAGAAAAACGGCAAAAAAAAAAATTTTAGGGGGTGCTCGAGCCGACGGGGACAGAGGGGGGACGTTTCCATTACCCCATTTAGTTTTTATCCTCGCGACACCCAACATACCTAAAGAGCGGGGTTCGTATACCCTCCCCGGAGGGGGAAATTAGTGCCTACTGTAGCTTCCCCGGAGTTAATAGCAGAATATATAGAATATTCTCTTAGTACAATTACATGAATAAAAAAAAATTAAAACTGTACAAAATTTTCTATAATTTCTGTAATGTTTAAACATCATTCCGTCAAATACTTAAATAATTATTAATATAATATACATTATAAATATATTAAAAAACAAAAAAAAATTCCTATTAATCGGATAATATTAACCTCTGGGTATGTCATTTTTTGGTATATATAGATATATATATATATATATATGATTATAGGTTTTTTATATTTTTTAATATATATATAATATATAAGGTAGTAGTTTTAAGTTATATATGTAAATATAGGAGTGCGATTGATTTTTTTATGCTGTGTTTTCATGATTTATCAAACTTTCATTTTTTAAAAAAATGTTATGCGTTTTGGTTTCATTTTTTACTTCTATATATAATATTTTTCGATAAAAACTACAAACATTCATATTTATATATATTTTTTAGATGTTTCATATAATTGTATCTTAATTTTTATTATATATTATACTATATATATATATATAGTATATAATATGATTTTTTGTATATATATATTAATAATGTATTATTTATAGTATATGAGTTTACTATATATATATATATTTATTGTATATATATTATATATATAGTTATATATATATATATATATATAATATTATAATTATATATAAGTATATACTATATATATATAATTATTAGTAGGTATATAGTTATATATATATTATAGTTATATGTGTGTGTGTGTGTTGCTGTGAAGTGTGTGTTGTAGGTGTTGGCTATGGTTGTGATGTGTGTGTGTGTGTGTGGTTGTGTGTGTGTGTGTGTGTTTTTGTTTTTTGTGTGTATATATTTTTGTTTTTTTGTTTGGGTGTGTGTTGTTTTTGTGTATGAATAAGAGAGTACCACTTAAGTTGTCACCTTCCTAACATTAAAACTGAGATATTTAGCTTCAACGTTTAGTGATACAACACCGATTGTAATCTTATCGCTGCTAACGATATTACGGCATTTCCAAATAATTAGCTAATGCGCAAACGTATAATATATATATATATTATGTTTTTTTTATATTTGTAGATCTCGTGTATAATTATATAAGATATAATATATATATAATATATCTATATATAATTTTTATTTTTATTGGGTATATTATATATATTATATATAAATAGTAGGGTTCAAAGTATATACATACTATGATATATAATATATATTATATATATAGTATATATAAATATATTTATATTATAGCTTTTTTTTATTTATTTTATACGACTTTTTGATTTATAATAATAATTATTAGTATATATATTATTATACTAGGTATATATATATATAATATAGTAGTATATATGGTAGTATATGGCTTTCATAATATAGTTATAAAATATATATTTATATAGGGTTTTGAAAGGGTTTGTATGATGTATGTATATATATATAATAGTATATATATTAATATATCTTTTATTATATAATATATAGTTAATATAATGTAGCTATGTCTGTTATGTATATATATAATAATGTATATGGTATGGTATATATATGTTTTTTTTTGTTTTTAATTAGGTATATGTATTTATTATATTTTTTTTATATATATTAGTTTATAAAATATTATATATAGGTATATAGTAATTACGAGTAAATTGAAAGAGCGTTAAAAACTCAGGATTGAATTTTTCGGTTTGAAAAAATTAAAAAATATGCAAAAAAAACAAGAAATTTAATTCCTCGCAATCACACACACACCCTCAACCTAGTTCCACTGTCATAACGCATATCAGGACTCATCTATTGGAGTCACTCACGTAATAACAAGAGAGAGAGAGAGAATGTCTTTCTCTCTCTTCTCTCTCTCTCTCTGATCTCTCTCTCTCTCCTCCTGCTCTTCTCTTCTCTGTCTCTCTCTCTTCTCTCTCTACTCTCTCGTTCCTTCTTAATTGATCTCACTACAATATTCAAAAAAATCCATCTATCAATATCTATTCTATATTATCTATCTATCTTATCATACTATCTATCTGATTAAATCTTATTGTAGTTAGCTTTCTCGTATATATTGGTTTTTTTTATAATGTTTTTAAATTTTTTTTTTATAATACTATATAATATTATATATATTATATGATTTTATTATTATATATATAGTATTGGAAGTTTGGAACTGGGTTTGCGTATCTTATCTATCTGGTTGTATTTATTCCTTAGAATACTCATGTTTGTGCACCCAACCCTAGTTCTGGGAAACAAGGGGCAGCTGATGAATTATGTGAGTAGTTATATATTAATATTAATATATAGTATATATTATATATATATATATCTATAGATAATATATATGAGTATAATATATAATATATATATATATATATATAGTATAGAGAGAGAGAGAAGAGAGTGAAATGAGAAGAGAAGAGAGGAAAAAGAATACTCTCAAACCTTCTTCGGAGTGATTGAATTTTCTCTAGATTTAGCTCTCTCATTGATATCAAGTTATGAAAGATAAATAACTATTTTTCAATTGTTGTTGTTGTTGCTGATGATGATTATAGATTGATGGATGAATGCATGATGATAATGGATGATGATGATGATTTATTATTATTATTGATTAATTAATATATTATTATTAATTATTATTTATCATTATTATATATTATTATTTATTATATTATTTTATTATTATTAGTTGAATTTATTATTATTATTATTATTATATGATGGTAGAAAAGGGTAATAGTGATGAATTCAATTGTAAGAGGTCAGGCCCTAATTAGCAAAGGAATAGAATGTTTATTAAATACGCGATAAAATGTGCAATGACCCTGAGATGATCGAATAACGATAGCAATCATACACTCCACAGACAAGATCGGATTTCACCATCATTAAAAAAGTTGGTTTAGGTAATTTATATATACTATATATATAAGGTGTTATTATAGTATATATATTATTATATATATATATATAATATATTATATGTATACTATATATATATACTATATATGATATATATATATATCTATACGGTTATATTTTTTTTGTTGTATATAGTATAGTATACTATATATATAATATATATATATAATATATATATGTTTAGTTATATAAATTTATATATAATCTATATATATATTGGTAACTAATTCTTTCTGACCTTCATTCGATATATCGAAATATTAGTATTTTGTATATATATATTTATATATAGTATTTTAGTATATATATATATATAATATATAGATAGTATAGTTTATTTAGTAGTATATATATATATATTTTAGTTATGTATATAATTTATCATATATATAATTATGTTATATATAGTATTAGCCTCTAGAAGAGCCCACAATCAATATCTCAAAACTTACAACGCTACCGGCAAAAGGAAGCTACATTAGCTTTGGAATCTGTACAATTTTTAGTGCGGAATGTAATTATTGAAAAAAAAAAAAAAAAAAAAAAAAAAAAAAAAAAAAAAAAAAAAAATTAATTATATTTGATTTATATAAGTAAAGACTATATTATTTTATATACGTACTCGTTAAAAAATATTTTCTACTAAATTTATTTAACTAAAAATACCAATGGTATACCGCACCATGAGCATGGAGCTGTTATCTTATTTGGACTATTTCCCTCCCCCTCCGGAGTTAGGGGTCTCGCGACCCCCTGTCTGGTATGGGGTGTCGCGGTTTTTTTTATAAAAACGTCCCCTGTTTTCTTTTGTCGTGCAACAACCTTACATAATAAGTATATATTACTATATATATAGTTATACTATGTCCCGCTGGCTCGAGCTCCCCCAAAAAAAAAAATTTTTTTTTTTTTTTTATTTTTATTTCCTAACCAAATTCCTAACCGAATCATATTATGATATTATTATACTAATATACGTGTCTTGGCAACAAATTGAAAACAATCTTACTGAACTGTTGGTTCTTACTGCATCTATAGTTTATTTATTTATCTCTCCTGTGATGATTCTATAGCAAGAAATCTACAAATTAGAGATGGGCATGCTTTTATATTGTTAATTTACAGTAAAATAAACTTTTCTCCATCTACTGGGATCACATTCTTTTACAATTTCTTTCTTCCTTTAATATAGTTTCTATATATTTTTCTCATAAATTTTAAATAAATCCTTCAAATTCAAATCATATTCACAAAAATAAGAACCTAAACATAACGCTTGAAAATTTAAAAAAAATATGGCGCTGTGTTATTATATAATAATCATTTCATTTGAAAGTCTCATATAATATTAAACTTCAATGAATAAAGATCTTTTTATTTGAGTAATATATATTTATATATATTATATTATATATATATATATATAGTTGTAGGATATAAAAAGTAGGTTTATTATTTTTTTTTTTTTTTTATTTTTTTTAGTATATATATAATATATTTAGTTTGTGTGTGTGTTGTGTTTCTATGGAATAAATTAGATTCTCGTTTTTTTTAAAATCGATTTTAAACTTAAATATCGATAGGTCGGAAAGATTATGTAATATATGATAATTATATACCCGTGTACGTATATCTTATTATATATAAATATATTATATACTCTATATATATGGTTATATATATATATATATACTATTATTATATAGTTATAGTATAATATATATATAAGTAATCAGTGGTTGGACAGAAATACATAGACGAACGATGCATTTTATATTGGAACATTCATGTTATTTATTGTTCATTTAAAATGAGTTCACGACTCATCTTGAAATCCAAAATCAGTATCATATTTATGTGTTATAATTGTGATATTTAATATTATATTATTATGATTTTCGAGTCCATCAATTTCGCAATATAATATAGTATACTATATATATAGTATAGAGTTATATATAGTTATGTATATATATATAGTATATATATATATATAATAGTATATTTATTATATATATATATATAGTTAATATATATATAATGTATATATATATTTATTGGTTTTTTAAATAGGTATATATAATATATATAGTTTTTTTTTTATATATATAATATAGCTATATATATAATATAGTATATATATTATATATATAAGTGATATATTATATATATTATATATATATATTATTGACACCCCAGAAATAACCGCTATGTTCATTGTAAATTATACTACACTGGTTTGCTGGAACACACTCCATTATGCTATTTTCTTACGATTGTTTATATGTAAATGTGTAGTGTATATATATATATATTTATATATTAGTTATATATATATCCGTTTCAGTATTATAATATATAATTATTGTATATATAGTATTTAGTATTAATATATAATATAGTGATTAATAATAATAAGTGTGTGTGGTTAGAAATGTATTATTATATATTATATATATTATATGTATTTTTTGTATATTATATATATTATATTAGTATATATATAAATATATATATTATAATATATATATATTATATCGTATAATGAAGGGTATTTATTATTAAGAAATGTTATGCTGATACTTTATAAGAGATAAATATTTCATATCCATTATAATATTATTATATTTATGGTTGATATATATATATATTACATATATATATATTAGATATATATAAAATATTATATATAATTATAATATCTATATTATTTGTTTTGTAAGAAAAATATACTATTATATGTTTGTATTCTTATATGATATATATATATAGATAACCTTATCTATTTATGGATATGCAAATTTAATGTTTTGATACTGTTTTAATTCAAATTTTTGGAAAAATTATAAACTTCAATACTATTTTATCTCTAAACAACAACAACAACAACAACAACAGTAAAAAAAATGAAAATTAATTGAAAGACTCGTTATGAAGGTAAGGAATGAAACTTTAAAGTTTTGTAAACAAAATCTTGTAACTTAAATCAAAACCAATTTACGTAAAGTTTTTCAAACTTCAAATAGAAAACTATTCAAATTCAATTTGATTTAAGATTGCAAACCAATTATTATATATATATATATATATATATATATAATCAAGAGGAAGAATAAAAAATTATGATTATATATATACTTATATTATATTAATAATATATATATATATATATATATAGTATATATATATATAAATTATATAGTATTTATTTATATTATTTACACTGTATATAAGGAGGAGCACGATACCAGAAATTTTTACCGATTCCTATCCGATACAAAAAAATTTTAACACTGCTGATACAGATATTACATTTAAAACCTTCGATACGGTTACGAAATACCGATACTATACCAAAAAATTGCAAATAGTGATACCGATCCGATACCAACATTACTATATTAAGGGCTTAGCAACCAAAAATTACCAAAATGTTACTTAAACATCAGGTTAACAGCTGTCAGTAATAGCTTCATATGAAAACATAGCTCTTCTACATAATAATAATAATAATAATAATAATAATAATAATAATAATAAGTCAACCGGATATCAAATTTCAATATACAAGGTTGCTGATATTTATATTCAATATCCCAGAATGAGCTTAGCAGATAGTTTTAGTATCAATAGCTTAGTCACATAGAAATGATTTTTTAAATTCTTCTACTAAAAACAATTGAGTAAAAATTTATCATTTACTAATTAATCATGATGAGGTATTCTTATTTAGGGAATATCAATATGCACAACAATGAGGTTTGGGTCCTCTCACACGGATCCAGGTGGGAAGAAGTCTGAATCATTCAGTATTTTGAACGATTTGGGAAATTCACATATTTTCCATACCAATTGTGGAACATTCTTGAAATATAATTCAACAATAGTCCTTCTCCCGTGTAGTATATATTATATTATATATATTAGGGTTAAAGTATGTGGTATAATTATATATATATAGGATATATATATATATATTATAGTGATAATAATGTGATGTTTATAGTTATATAGTATATCTTAATAGTATTAATATATATAAATAGTATTATAATATATATATATAGTGTATTAGTATATAACTCTTGTCATCATTAAGTAATATGATTGATTGACAAGACCGTTATATTTCTTAATTTAAATGCTTTCTCTCCAACAGCTCCATCTTTCCTAAGCTTATTTTATTCTGGCACTTTATTCAAGTTGCTTGGAGAGGCTAGCGTCACTTCAGGCAAACTACCCGTAACGTCTTATTGGATGAGTCTTTGCATTCTGAAGACGCATATGCTTCTACTTATTGATATACTGCTGGCGGGTGATGAGCAATCATTCTTTTTCGTCTAATTCTCCTCTCCTCCAAACTCCACCGTTCAGATCGCTTGCTTGTTTTACCCTAATATATTTATATTCATTATTTTTTTTTAAAAGAATCTGAATTGTATTACCTTTTCATTTTACGCTTCTTAGAAAATGGTACATTTTAGCCTACAGTGTTTTTATTATTTATTTTGTGTACACAATCAAAGAAAAGGGATATAAGTAAGTCAGTAGATTACTTTTAAACATGAAATAGTGTCCGGTAGTTCTATTAATAGTACTTAATATAGTTTTATTGCTTGTAGTATATGGGAAAGTTAAATTGTTTATTGAAATGTGAACAAAACTTTTCTTTAGGGCTATTATTATTAATAATAATCAAAATAATAATAATACCTATTATTATTAATATTAATAAAAAATAATAGTGATTGCATTAAACTGTAAATGCCATTGGATGATGTAGAGTCAGAGATGAGCGCAATCTATCAGAAATCCGTGGATGCCAGTAGAAATTCTATGAATGAAGAACAATATCCGAATAATGATAATAAGCCAATAAGAGGAGCAAAATTTGAAACGCAAAGAGATACTTATCTAGTAAATATTTTATATGTGAATAGTTCTGATTTTAGTGAATTATGGATGTAGGGTGGCTTACGACAGTATATTGAAAAGAAAACAATGCAACCACATACTTTTCATTGGTTTATGTTATATTTATAGTAATTATTAATACTTTCATTTTAATTTCAGCAATGAGTGAAATTTAATATCATTGTATATATTTATTATACAAATGAAAGTTTTATTATTCATAGGTTGTTCTTAATTTTTGGATTTCTTTTTTTATTTTGATGTTTGTTTGTTAAAATAATGTACTACCACATTGTGAGTAGCGATAAAATTAATAGTATCACTATAAGATAAGACTTGCTTAATCTTGGTCCCTTCTTAAATCCAAAGATTTAAGTAATAAAGTAAATCAAGAAAGACATTACTATATATATATATATATTATATATATATATATTATAATATATCATATAAATATATATATATAATATTATATTATACTATATATATTATATTAATATGATTAATATATATATATAATATATATATAAATTATATATTAATATATATATATATATATATATATATATTATTTATATATAATTATTATATATATTTAATTAATTACTTATATCTTACTTCTCAACTCAATCCCCTCTGGTATATATAATACTTTCAAAAAATTTCAAAGAAATTTTCCTTTGTTAAATTAGTTCTATAGGCTTCCTGATTATTATTATCACGTTAGGTGGCGTATATATTGATGACTCACCTCTCCATGGTTATGTGCTAACTGATATCTTCTTTCTACCATAACTCCACTTCATGTCGATTACTACATCTAATCTCTATCCTAGTGATTCTTATTACTCAACATAGATGATCTCTACGAGTCACTACTGTCACTAGTGCCATCCAAACTCTATTCACCAACATTCTCTTCTCAGCTACCCGCTCAATCTTATCATCTACTTACCTAGACAGTATTAATATCAACTCAGCTTAGTCATTACACTCACGAAGTATCAATTACTCAAATTTATTATCATATTATATATATATCTCATCACTTCTAATCATATATCATCTCATAGTTTACCCCCTCATTTACTATATCTTCTAATAGCAATACCTATCATCATCCGCTGGCCCCTTAATCTTCTCAGAGTTTCTATATGTATAATATTATATTCACTCTAGTATATTATTATAAGGAGCTCTAAATAAATTTTTACCATACCTCTACTCATACCGTATATAAAGTAATAAAGGTCACCCTATATACCTGTTATATATTGAAAGTTATAATGTAACTCTCATTTATCTAATCTCTCCGTAATAGGAATAAGAGTATCGTGTCTCTTTATAAATTTGAGTATTCCTGGGTTTATCAGTAGTAACGTGTATCACTGGAACGGCATATTAATATACTCATTACGTGAGTAACCCAAGCTTAAAGGTCAATTTAAGAGAGATATAAGCCTCACATTCTCCCGATATGAATGTACTACATAATAATATTTATATATTAATATATTATATATATATTATATAGATATATATATAATTAATAACTAATATACCTTATATAATATTTAATATAAAATATATATATATAATATACTTAATATTATTAAAATAATATTATATAATATTATATATAATATAATATATATTAATATTATATTATATAAATATAATATTATTAAATCATTGATATATTGCATATATATAATAGGTAATACATCACGTTATCCGTGACATACCTCACAATTATTAAAATATGAATCTTCTGCATATCTGCGATCGCGTCTCCTTCCATAAGCGTGATATTTAGCTGATTTATTTTATTAGTGATCCCTAATGAATTGATAAAACGTAATCTCTTAATATTATAAATAATATAACCTTTGTTCAATCTAAAAAGTAAGAACGCGAATATAACATATATATTTATTTATCTGGGTGAACTTAGAAATTACCGTTATTAGGTCTACTCCGTATCATAAGACTCTTGTCGTCATAAACATTGCTTTAAAATCTGTTAACACATTGAAATAATGATTCAAACAGTCTCTTTTGATATGAATGAGAAAAGATAAAGAGTATATTTCATGAAGTAACACTGCTGTCTGCTTTGTACGCTCAGTCTAATAATCCAAATGTAATACACTCGCATTTTTGGCATATCAAATGGTTATCACTAATTGCTTATAAAGTACAAATCACTTAAATCATATGCAGCGATTTCATTAACTATGAAAACCTTATTAGAAGTAAATATAACAAAAATCTCTCTTTCT
>JABUQX010092016.1:27500-40000 GCA_015478945.1 Trachelipus rathkii | reverse complement strand
TTTGAGATTGAAGATATTTCTCTCTCTTACCTTCCAGAGAAATCACATTAGCTTTTCTATTAATTTTATTAACTTTAAGTTGCTATCCTTCTGACGCGTAGATTCATCTAATGACAAATGATAAGTTAAACCATTTTTAAGTCACAATATGAAAAGCAATGACGTCAGGATGAATGATGTCAGGATGACTTTTAATAAAGAAGTCATCAGGATGAATCGCCCACTTTCTGCACACCACAATAAATTTATATGACTCCCCAGTGTATTTGTCGTTAACAAACACAAACATTGACAATTAGAATGCTTTTGTAAGACAAAAATTAATTTTTTTTTCATGGCATAGAAATTCATCGGAAAGAGCTTCATTAAATGTCTTATTATTGCCTAAGCGATACACCAATCACTGAAAGGCATACCAACCGTCCAGAAAAATTCATTAAAATTAGAAAGATGAGCGGGATGGAAACTTTACAGTTATGAAAATTTCAACAATGGTAACGTGGCTCATCTTATTGAATACTTTACAAATTATAGATCAGTTCCCATAGATCAGTTCCCAAATAACCATTACATAACTTATGATGCTCTAGTAAAATCTCTTTGTCACTCTTTTAAGCGACTACTGCTTATTCCATACCTTACTAATATTTATCAAAGATACTTCATTTTCTATAATGCCTATGCTTTTAAACTCGCATATATATATATATATATTATATATATATATATATATATATATATATTATATATATAATATATGTATATACTAGTATATTATATATATATATATTATAATATATATATATATATATATATATATTTATATATATATATATATATATATAATATATAATATATATAATATTATAATATATATATATATTATATTATATATATATATATATATATATATATATATATATAATTATTATATTTATTATATATTATTATATATATATATATATATATATATTATATATATATATATTAATATATATATATATTTATATATATAATTACTATATATATATATAATATATATAATATATATATATATATATATATAATATATATATATATATATATATATATATATATATATACCGTATATAATATATTATATTATATATATATATATATATATATATATATATTTTATATCAAACTTTTCTGAAGTATTAAAAAATATATATTTTGAATACAATTTGTGGTGTGTGGTGTGTGTGTTTGTTGTGTGTGTGTGACGCCAACCCCCAAATATATTACAGTGGTATATATAAACCCTAAATTTTATTAAGAAATGTTGTGCATCTAAAGTTTGTGAAAGGAGGAGGGGGGGGAGAGAGAGAAAGCATCTTGAAAGACTTGAATCTTGAAAGAAGAATCAAACATTTTATATGTAAATTTTACCTTTAGCGTTTGAGAGCAAACAATAGAATGCAATTTTCCGTAATAAAAACAAGCGTTTTAAATTTGTCTCGACAATAGAATATAAAATTTAAAGAAAATCTTCTAAGCAAATATGACTGAATTATCATGAAACTTTTTTTCATTTGTAATAAAACGTCGTACTATTGTCCTTAGCCTCCATTTTCTTATTCTGGACCCCCCATACCCCCTTTTTTTCCAAATTTCTTAGATAAAAAGCTTTTTTTTTTTTTTTTGTTTATTTTTTTTTTTTTTTTTTAATTAAAGATACCGTATAGGAGTTTTTAGCAAGATTTTGCGATTCGTAATAAACTTTTATTGAACATTCAATGTCCTGTTTTAAAAATTTAATTTTGTCCTTATGTTTGTAATGCATAAATATTTTTTTTTGCTAAATAATTTCTATACTTTGAACTTTTCTCAGAGAGAGTAGACAAGAAGTCTGAGGTACTACATGATTTAACATAGAAAAATTATATAAGAGCGTACAGATGGTTCTAACTCTAATATAAAGCTGGAATATATATATATATATAAATAATATATATATACTATATACTAGTATATATATATATATAGTACTATTATTAGTATATATATAATATATATATAATATATAATATATATATATATTATATATATATATATATATATATAGCACTTACCCTTTAAAAGGAGTTACATAAAAATTCACGATATCGCAAATCGCATAATCCTACTCGTGCAGCCCTGCAGTGCGTTACGTTAGCTAAACTCCAATAGAACGAGCGGAATAGTTGCCACATGTTGCTTTTATATTATCATGTTAATTTTTATTGTTAATTTTTTTTTATATATTTTTAAGGGCTTCAGCCGACGGAGGACAGAGGGGGGGGACGAAGTCCCCCCCGTCGTCCCCCGCTGCAGGCCGAGAGACCTGACTCTTTCCATCTTGCTATTTTAATCTTGGGTATTCCTTTAGTTAAAAAAAAAAGAAAAAGCTGTTTTGGCAACCTTTTCGCACTATTGCTTGAAAAAATCAGAAAAAAAAACTCGATTACAATTGTTCGTACTCATAATATCTTCTGCCACGAATTATACTAACACACACTCTCTCAAATGGAGAAGATAGTACATGATATATAAACTATATAATAATAACTATATATGATAAATCTATTTATTTATATATATAAAAATATAATTGATAATGTTTAATCACTACATGTAAATGACTATTTTCATATAGGCATTGAAATATTTTTCATTTTGTATAAATAAAATATATATCAATGCCTTTCTCATTCAAGTCATATTTACTAAAATTGTCATGTTAATAATTTTATATGTTTATAATAATAATATCACACGTGCACACAGCATGATCACAGTTAGAAATCATGCAAATCAGAATTCAACATATTTTAGAATCACATTGCAAGGCCAAAGGGAAGTAGATGATAGGAGAGTGACGTTGCAGAGCCACCTAGAAAAAGAAAATCTGTTTAGAGACAATTTTAAGAGGTCTTATCTGACACCAAATCACTTGCCCCACCACCTTATTGTTTCCACAAAAGTAATGGTTTTGGCTATGCAGCTGTGAAATCAATTAATTATATATAATATATATATATATATATATATTATATATATATATACTATATAATATATATATTATATATATTATATATTATATATTATATATATATGAATATATAATATATATATATATACGGCATTCGGTAGGATCTTTCTTTTGTAAATTGTTTATGAGGGGGGGAAAAAAAAGAGATAAAAATTTTGGTTATTTTTTTTATGTAATTAATAGAAACAAAATTTAAATAAAAGGCTCATGGTGGCAGATGCGTGTTTTTCTTTTTTTTAAACAAGTTCTTTAAATTTAAATTATATATACTAAAAATAAATACATAAAGTGAGGTTATGATACGTTAAGTCAAGCGGTTTAATGTTGAGTTATTTGTTAGTTTACATTGATTTTAAACTAATATTCTTTAATTTACCTTCTTTCGTATATATATATATAATATAAATATATATATATTATATATATATATATATATATATTATATAGTATTATAATAATATAATATATATATATATATATATATATATACCTTACACCCCATAGGGTGTTGTAGGTCCCCATAAGATGGAATTAATGCTTCTTGCTAGGAAAGACTAATTTATGCTAGGTACATTCACGCGAGTGCAGGGACCCAAAACCTCGTCTGCCGGTAGCTGACTTCAGCAAAGGTGGGGGTAAAGATTGGTGGGGATAAAGATTGGTGGGGTAAGGATTGGTGTGGGGTAAAGATTGGTGGGGGAATAAGACCTCTCAAAAACTCCCCTAACATGGTTTTTCCTAGGTGGTTCTGCAAGCCTCATTCCTCTACTGACTGTGTGGTGCTCAAACATCACACCAGAAATCGGAGGCATGCATGAGCATTTTAGGGTATAAATAAGTGGTAGCGGGACCCCAACCCAACTACCGATGTCTTTTTAGTCACCTTTTACGACAAACAGAACGTACTTTTGGAATTATTTTTATTCTCCCACACACCATTATCCTAGGCCTTTTATAATACTACTATATATATATATATATATATATATATATATAATATATACTTCTAATATATATATATATATTATATATATACATATTACTATATATATATACTAATATATATACTATATATATATATATATATTATATATATATATACCAGTGGCGGCTCGTGTAAACTTGGCGTGGGGAGGAAGGTGGGTGATATATATAATATATATACTATATATATATATATATATATATATAATATACAGCTACAACCCAAATAATATATTATATTATATAATATATATAATATTATATATATATATATATATATAATACTTATTATATACTTAATATATATATATATGATATATATACTATAACAATCTCGTAAAATAATTTATATTTATGTGTGTGTGGATAAATTACAACTTTTTTTTTTTAATATCGATTGCCTGCATTCGAACACATTTTGTAATTAAAAACACATTACATTTTGAACTTTTAGATCTTTCGCTTTTCCCGCTAGAGGAAATATAAAAATCATATCTTTTCTAAAATATCAATATCTGATAGGAATCATAGGATTACCCTCATACGGCTTATTTACTTAAATTTTTATATTTGGTAAAGAGATGCATAAAATTATAGAACTTTTTTTTAAAGTCTCGATTGCATGCATAGTCGAACACATTCTGTAATGCAAAAGCCTAAAAAAAATGTTATTTCAGAGGTGTCAGAAACGAAAAATGTCATTGCCTGCTCTATTTCAAATTCGCCTCTCCTCTCTCTCTCTCTCTCTCTCTCTCTTCTCTCTCTCTCTCTCTCTCCTCTCTCTCTCTCTCTCTCTCTCTCTCTCTCTTTCTCTGTTCTTCTCCTCTCTCTTTTTTCTCTCTCTCCTCTCAATATGTTTCTGTTTTTTAAACAGAGAAATGAGAGAGTATATATAATAGTATAATATATATTATATATATATATATATATATACTATTATATATATATAATATCATATATATATATATATATATATATATATATATATTATATATATATATATATATATATTATATATATAATAATATATTATATATATATAACAACACCAGTAATTATTTCATTGAGTTCATATAATATATATATAGTATATATATATATAATATTATTATATATTTATATATATATATATATATATATATATAATATATATTTATAATATATATATAATATATATATATAATATATATTATATATATAATATATATATATATATATATATATAATTATATATATATATTATATATATATATACTATATAATATATATATATATAATATATATATATATATAATTAATCTATACGCCATGCACGTTCGAGACCAGAGCTGTTAGGTACGAAATCGCCCATAGGAAGCGGCTTACCCTTACTTGAAGGTTTCAGAGCAAAATAGAAATTAAAAACTTGTTAGCTAAAATTTAACAATAAATTTTAAAAATACACGCAATTTTTAATATTATTTGGGGCTCACATTTCAAATTAATATCAATCATGACCATCATCATCATCATCATTCAGATAAAATGTATTATTTTCTTTCTGTTAAATAAATTAATTCATTTCATATATGCAATAAATTTTCAACACCAAAAATAGAAAAGAAAAAAAACAATCAACCGATGCGAAAATAAAACTGATTTGTTAGAGAACTTTAATATATTTCTTTTATATGTACAGAAGGACATTAAAGGACACAACTCCGATCAAACTTTGAATGCAATTTTATATGAAACAAAATCTTGAGTATGTTGCCATAAAATTCAAAAAAAGCCAAACTGGCAACTTCGCTAAAAATACTATAGAATTTGTATTCTGCGGTTAAGTTGCTGTAGTTTGAATAAAAAGTGGGCTTTGAGCGCGAAATGATAAGGAGCCTCCAATTTATATAGTATTGGATATATTGAAAAAAAATATGGCGTACATAAAATTGCGGCTGTTGCAAAAAGCAATCTTTTCTTATTTTCTTTGTTAGATATACTATTTTGTTATGTATTAAATTGTTTTAAAGAAAATTTCTTTTCACTTTTATTTGACAAAATGTTTATATTAATTTCCAACATTCTATGCCTGGCATTTTTAATTTGGAGGGCTGCAGCCCAATAGCCCAAGCGAAAAAATTGCTCTGATTATACTATATATATATATATATATATATATTATATATATATATATATTATATATATATATCAATAGCATATACTATCTTAATATATATATATATATATATATGATTATCGCAACATGCGGTGGTTCAGTCCCAGAGAAAAGGCAGTATTTCTTTACCATCCCATTATATGTTCTTTATATATATGATTACATAATATATTATATATACTTATAATATATATATATATATATATATATTATATATAATATATATTATATATATATACATATATATATATAGAGTGAATGTATATCAATACTTGATCTCTAAACACAAACAAATTCAAATAGTATGTAGTAGACTGAGCAACGATTCATGGAGAATGGTCAGGTCAGGTCAGGTCAGGTCAGGTCAGGTCAGGTCAGGTCAGGTCAGGTCAGGTCAGGTCATGTCATAGTTGGAAACGTGCATTTTTTTATTTTTATTTATTTTACTACTCGATAATGATTGATTTTTGACATTATTTCTTTTAGATGCCCAAAAAATAAATTATTTTACTTATTTTAAATAGAAATGAATAATTTATTAGAATGTTTTTTTTTTTCAAAAGAATTTAAATTTTTATTAAACAATATAAGATTGAAAATGTTTATGGGAGAGCCAAACTATTTTAAGAATTTCCTCATAAAGGCTGTGGTTAGGTTAGGAATGGTTAGGTTAGGTTAGGTTAGGTTAGGTTAGGTTAGGTTAGGTTAGGTTAGTAATGAGGAGAATTAAAAATCTTAGAGAGGAAAATGAACCAAATAAATGGTGTTGAGGAAAAGTATTCGAACTGAAAGAACATCTTGAAGCTGAAATGAAGATACGACCTATACCCAAATAAATGGTCGATAGGAAAATGGGTAGACATTTGTAAAAAAAAAAAAATCTGGTTATTTGGAGTTTCTCTAACGAATCCAACAAAACCTAACAACCTAACCTAACCTAACCTAACCTAACCTAACCTAACCTAACCTAACGTCGCATAACATAACATAACATAACATAACAACATAACATAACATAACATAACCCAACCCAACCCAACCCAACCTAACCTAACCTAACCTAACATCGCATAACATAACCTAACCTAACCTAACCTAACCTAACCTAACCTGACCTGACCTGACCTAACCTAACCTAACCTAACCTAACCTAACCTAACCTAAGGCCTGCGACGGGCTGTACAGGAAATTTTTGGGTTTTTGGGTCGACCTTTTTCCTGTCTACCAATTTTTCTGTCGACCCTTTGGGGTAGTCCCCGAAGATACTTAACTAAGAAGACAATTTTGCAGAGCATAAATCACGTGCGCAAAATTTAAAAATCTATTAAAGTTTCTAAAAGTAATGTAAAGCGTTTCATTAAACAAGATCTTAACCATGGACATTACAAAATAAAAAAGGTTGTTGAAGCTCATTTATATTATTATTTATATTATGTTTATATTATATTATATTATTTATATTATTTATATTCCCTCATACGAATTCAAGGAATGACAGTTTATGCTGGTTGCAAAAACTTAAAAATCCGATTTTGGATAAAAAGCTATACTTGCAACTTCATTCTCCTATGAATAAAATTGTCCACGTTTGTTGATTAAAATGAGTAAATATAGTCTACGATTATGTTTCGAAATGAGTAAAATGGTCTAGGTTGATGTTTCAAAATAAGTAAAATTGTCTACGTTGATGTTTCAAAATAAGTAAAATGGTCTACGTTGAGTTTCAAAATAAGTTAAATAGTCTACGTTAATGTTTCAAAATGAGTAAAATAATATACGATGATTCTTCAAAATGAGTGAAATAGTCAAGGTTGATGTTTCAAAATGGGTACAATGGCTACGTTGATGTTTCAAAATGAGAAAGTTTTACTGAAATAATCTTTTGGGCAGAATGATACCAAGGCTGAAATTGTGAGCAAATGACAAACAGTTTTTTCAGCCGGAGATAAAGCATATATATATATATATATACTATAATATTATATATTTAACTATATTATATATTATACAAATTTTTATATATATATACATATATTATATATACTTATATATATTATATTAAAATAAATAGTTATAAATAATACTCACTAGTAATTATTTTTATATACCTTATAAATTTCAACATTATTGATATATAATAATATATATATAAATTATATATTATATTTTAATATATTGTATATATATGATAAGGTATAATAATAATATTTATAATATCTTATATAATATAAATTGTATATATATATATATATTATATATACATAAATATTATAATATATATTATATATATATATATAGTTTATATTTATATATAATATATAATAATATATAGGTGTATATTTTATATTATTAATATTATAAGCCTTATATATATATTCTATATATGTTCTGAGATGCTGCAAAACGACTTGCCCCAATGATATGCCAAAAGATTGCAAGATATCATTGACCTAGCAGATTTGATTTACAAGAAACTCTTATCATAATATTATAATGATTATTTATAGTTCAATTGTATATATAATAAATATAAAGTTATATATATATATCTTAGTACTATAACTATTATATATTAAATATCATAATAAATAAGTATATAATATTATAGATAGATAATATATTAAAGTTAATAATTTTAGATATATATTATTATATAATAATGATATATAGTTACATAAAATAGTCTTTATGTTAGATAAGCCTATTTTCTCCATTTGAACGATATTAAAAATATATATTTCAAGTTCTTCACAATTTTCCCCAACGAAAATATGAAAAAGAATATTTTTCTATCTCAATTAAAAAGCGGAAGCAATTATGGCTCAGTTTCTTTCATTATCATCAAAATAATTATCCTTCGAACTACTTTAAAAATTACGAATATTTCCCTCCCCGCGAATTTTTTAATAGTTTGAGGTGTAGAAATTGACTAATTATCCCAAACGTTATATAAAAAAAAAAATACTTTCAAAAATATGTAAAATGGTAAAATAATAAAATGGTTTATGTAATAATATTTCTTTTTTATTATAAGAATTAATTAGTTATTAAGTTTAAATAACAAAGGACCTTTAGAAACTAAAATGTTGATCAATTTGTGTGACATGTTTGGACATGTTATAATCGGGTGTCTATCTTACCGAAATGATAATTCTATTCTTTAACCTGACCAATTTAGATGTTATATGAAATAATATATATATATATCTTATTTATATATTATATATATATATATATTATATTAATATTATATAAAGTATATATATATAATATACAATAATATATTATATATATAAATATACTTATATATTAGAGTGATTAAAATTATATATATAATATAATATCATATATTGGCTATTTAAAAGTGGTTGACTCCAGGAGTGAAAATCAATTATTAGATTAATTGTATCGTTATTTTTTTATATAATTTTATGGGTATACTCACACTTTAATTTTTGGGTAAAATTCAACTAAAATTTCACACTTAACTCTAATCCACTAACCAATAAATCCCAACTCTATACCTAACTTAATAAAGAACCTACCCTTAACTCAAATAAAAAGTAACATCCTACTCCTATAATTATCCCTAAACCGCTATCTTTCAAAAAATACTTACAGAGTCATACCATCTTTTATAGAATTGATTTTCCAATTGTATATAAATATACTCTTTATATAAATAATATGTAGTTATATATATCATATTTATAAATATACTAATATATAAGGTTATATATATATAGTAATTATATTATGAATTTAATATATATAATTAATCAAAAACAATGGTTCCTTTTAGATATCATCTCTAGATAGACGAGTTATTATTTGGACAAAATTAGTGACCAATCAAACACTGCTAAGTTCTCAAAAATAACTGGAATATTTTAAATTTCCATACACAGGCAAACCTTTAAGTCTCAACTGGACAGTGATACTATTAACTTCATAAGACGCTTTTATTCCTATTTACAATTCCGTTATTCATTTACTAATTCACAATTGGCTATTTATTAAATTTACAGATAACCTACCACCACTGCAACAGTCCTACGTTGACTAAAATTCTATTGGTTCTTCTGGTTTACAAGAAACCGACGTAGGTTCCAGGATAAACTACATATGACTCGCTTAGTACACGAGCGTTAACCCAAGATCATTTGCTCCTTTGTAATCCAAACCACCTTCATAAATTCACACTATCAAGAATGTCATCACCAATGCTAATGAATAACTTCCTCATACTCACCAGAACCAACAGATTAGATTATCAACACTTAATAATCTCATTACATCAAATAATTACAACCACCATTAAACTCAGACTCTTCTTCACACTCTTGCTAATTGCCTAATTTCTTTTTTACGTACCTATCTGAATAATAAGTACCATTTACCCAATATTATAAATCATAACCATCCTCACTTCCAACACTAAAATGCGTATATTTTGTAATAATCATCAAGTAAGTTCTTTTTGTTTACTTTCTTATGGATATTGTCATTACTATGGTTATTATTATTGTTATATAGTTTTCACGAATATTATTATTATTATTATTATTATTATTATTATTATTATTATTATTATTATTATTATTATTATTATTATTATTATTATTATTACTATTATTATTATTATTATTATTATTATTATTATTATTATTATTATTATTATTATTATTATTATTATTATTATTATTATTATTATTATTATTATTATTATTATTATTATTTAAATGCTGCAGTCCTGATCTAAAAGTCGAAAATTATTTTTTATTCAATAAATGAATGTTCGAGACCGTCCTCTCTACCCTTTTTGTGTTATATATATATATATATATATATATATATATATATATATATATATATATATATATAGTTATATATATGTATTATATATATATATATATATATATATATATATATATATATATATAATATTTTTTAAATATATATATATATATATATATATATATATATATATAGGATTAACGGTAAATTATATAAAATGCCATAAAATAATTTAAAGGTTGCGCTCCAATTTTTATCTTTTGAAATACAATTTTTGTTTTTTAAAGTATGGCTTAAAATAATTGGGAAAGAGGCTTATATATTAACCACCAGAATAGGAAAGAGGCCTATATATTATCCCCCAGAATGGGCAAGAGGCCTATATATTATCCACCAGAATGGGAAAGAGGCCTATATATTTTCTCCCAGTATGGAAAAGAGGCCTATATATTATCCACCAGAATTTGGAAAAGGTCTATATATTATCCACCAGAATGGGAAAGAGGCCTATATATTATCCACCAGAATAGGAAAGAGGCCTATATATTATCTCCCAGAATGGGAAAGAGGCCTATATATTATCCACCAGAATGGGAAAGAGGCCTATATATTATCCACCAGAATTTGGAAAAAAGTCTTTATATTATCCACCAGAATTGGAATGAGGCCAATATATTATCCACCAAAATGGGAAAGAGGCCTATATATTATCCACCAGATTTGGGAAAGAAGCCTATATATTATCCACTAGAATTGGAAAAAAATCAATTTCATTAACAAAATTAAAATCCGACTTGACTCGATAAAAGGAATTTGACAGAGTGCAGGTGGAAGAAAGTGAGGAATGCATGAGTAAGGTGGCAATAAGGGTAGGAGTGTTCCAGACCTTACCAGTAAAGTACATTTCTTTCTATGAGTATCAGCTCAAAACAGGCATAAACTTCTCTTTTACTATTTTAACAAAGAAGGAAGATGTATTGAAGTAACGCATTACGTATAAACATTGTTTGCAAGCCTTGTTTATAAATATTCTTTTCATGTATCGTTTATAAGTTTCACTCTCACTGATTTAACTAAACATGAAGAAATATGGAAAAAACATTGTTAATAAGAATTGTTTATAAACATCAATTTTTAAACATTGTTTATAAATAATGACAGATTGTTTTATTAATTTCTTTCTGTTTTAACTAAATACGATAAAGTCTAAAAAAAAATTGTTAATAAAGATTATATATATAAACATTGTTTTCAAACATTGCTTATAAACATTGTTTTCACACCTTGCTTATAAACATTGTTTTCAAACATTGCTTATAAACATTGTTTTCAAACCTTGCTTATAAACATTGTTTTCAAACCTTGCTTATAAACATTGTTTTCAAACCTTGCTTATAAACATTGTTTTCAAACCTTGCTTATAAACATTGTTTTCAAACCTTGCTTATAAACATTGTTTTCAAACCTTGCTTATAAACATTGTTTTCAAACCTTGCTTATAAACATTGTTTT
>JABUQX010092016.1:0-17500 GCA_015478945.1 Trachelipus rathkii | reverse complement strand
TTAAAAAAAATCAATTTAATTGATAATTTTGATCCATTGATTTGATTTCGTAACGCATTGTGAAATATAATTTGTAGTTACAAAACATATATCGTATGACGTTACTGAATCTGAAAAAAATAGAAAATATAAAAATCACAAATTGATTTTTTTAAAAAAAATCAAAAAAATCACCAAAATTGCCATCCCTGATTTTAACTGTATCTATATTTTAGTTGTGTATGTATGCTAATTGCATTTGTCTGTTAATTGTATCCGTATGTCAATTGTATCTGTATGTTAATTGTATTTGCATAAAAAGCAATACCAGCATCTATTACCAACCTAAGTCGTGTATCTATCAAAAATCCACATAAAAATAGGCGGATATTATTCCGAGTTCTTACACCCTCCTTTCACAAATTATCAAAATCGTGTATCGGTATCCGCATCCGCATCCTTAATCTATGAAAGGAAAGTTTATTTTCAGGTATCATTTACCTAGGATTGCTCCCCTCCTAAAATAGAACAATGGCCGTGAGGAGTGATATATATATATATATATATATATATATATATATAGAAAGAGGATGGAAATGATATATATATATATATATATATATATATATATATATATATATATATATATATATATATATATATATATATATATATATATATATATATATTTTTATATATATATATATATATATATATATATATATATATATATATATATATATATATATATATATATATATATATATATATATATATATATATAGAGAGAGAAAATAAAGATATATATATTATTATATATATATATATATATATATATATATATATATATATATATATATATATATATATAATAATAATAATAATAATAATAATAATAATAATAATAATAATAATAATAATAATAATAATAATAATAATAATAATAATAATAATAATAATAATATAATAATAATAAAAATAATAATAATAATAATAATAATAATAATAATAATAATAATAATAATAATAATAATAATAATAATAATAATAATAATAATAATAATAATAATAATAATAATAATAATAATAATAATAACAAATAAATAAATAAATAAATAATAAATAAATAAATGAACAATAAATAATAACAACAATAAATAACGATAAATAAAACTACAACTACAAATATAAAAAGCAACAATAACAACAAAGATATAACAACAGCAACAAATAACAATAAATAAATAAATAAATAACAATAAATAAATAAATAAATAAATAACAATAACAATAATAAATAAATAAATAACAATAATAAATAATAAATAATAAATAATGCAATCATAACAAATAAATAAATATCTGCAACAACAACAACAACAACAACAACAATAAATAAATAACAATAATAATAATAATAATAATAATAATAATATTGTAATAATAATAATAATAATAATAATAATAATAATAATAATAATAATAATAATAATAATAATAATAATAATAATAATAATAATAATAATAATAATAAAGATGACAAGGTAGTACATAATACATACTACTAATATTATTTTGAGTACACCCTCTCTCCTTGAATAGGGGGCTCTCTGCCCGTGAACGATGTTAACTGTAAAAATAATAGAAAAAATATATAAACATATATTTATTTGAATATTTTATGTTATTTGTTATTATTAAATGCGAAACGCCTCAAAGACTGAATAAAAAACCGGTTTTGTCCCCATAATAAATCACAAGCAATTTTATTCAATGAGGTAATCTCGTGCCACTATCTCATAATATTAGACACATCATATATATATATATATATATATATATATATATATAGTATATATATATGTATGAGTTATATATAGAGAGATGTTGCAGGTAGTATAGGCAGTATAAAGAGCATATATATATATATATATATATATATATATATATATATGTTTGTTCGTGTGTGTGTTTGTATTTGTGTGCAGGTGTGTGTGTTTTAATGATATAACAATCGTAGATTTAAAAAAAATATTTAATAATATACAAGGTACAAAATTTTTGGTGAAAAGTTGGGTTGGCCAAAGCACAGGGTCCGGTGCGGTGCGGTGTGGTACGGAAAAAAATATGGTGCGCTCACTTTGGTTCGGTGCTGAATATTCCTTCGCTTGTTATAACTCTAGTGAAAATTTTTATTATTTCTAAAGTGCATAAATGACATTAAACCACGGCTGTGGATTCGGTTCTAAAATAATCTGGTTCAGGTTCCGATTCCGGCGTTGGTTTCGGCTAATTTGGATTTTCAGTTCCGATGAAGAAGATTCAGATTCAGATTTTTAATGCTCTACGACAAATATAAGCTCTAAGAAGAATATAATATGAAGATTACTACATATTTCTCTATAACATTTTCTCTTTAAATTTGTCTTTTATACTTTCTCTTTATATTTATTGGTCATTTCTATTTTTTCCCCCAATCTTTTAAATTTTCAGCTTTTGTTTTATTATAATCTTTTTTATTTTATTATTATTATTTATATGGTGCCTTCTTAAGATATCATCTACTAAATCCCTCCACCTCTTTCGAGGTCTTTCCCTCTATCTATCTCCCTCCGGTCCCTACTCCCACCTTCTCTTGGTCCCCCTTTCTTCCTGCATTGTTTCCGACTATCTACACTATCTTGGTCTAGCTGGATCTATTTTGCTAATGATAGCTTTCACATCTAGAAACTCTCTGATTCTTTCGTTTCTCACTATTTTGGGGGCCAGGCCTTTGAGTACTCAGCAATTATGGGATGAGAAAACCGGGTGCTTTGAAAACTACGCTTGAAGCGTCTTTTTTGGGGGACGTGGATGGCCTAGTGGTTAGAGCATCCGGTTATTGTTAACTATGCGACGCGTAGTCCAATGTTCGAATCCCGCTGATGGAGAGTAAAATCTCCTGTGACTCATTCATTTAAAATCTTTCCAGCTATAGCTCTCAATACGTTAGCCATTATCGCTTGGATTCTATTCTCCTCTCTTGTTGTCATGCTCTAAATCTCCGGATACATAAAGCAGTATGGGTATTAGAATATCTCATAATATTTCGTTCCAAATCTCTATTCCTATTTGCCCGTCCCTTTTGATGGGGTACACTCATCTCGCTACTCTGCCATGCTGTTCATCATATTCGTAATCTCTTGTGCATTTCTTCCTCCTCTTCGGAATACATCTCGCAAGTATTTATGTTTTTCCACATTTTTAACTTTCCTCCCTTCGATCTCTTCCCTCAACTCTTCTCCCTCGCCTCTGCTCACTATCATTATCTCTGTCTAGTCCACGCTCATGCTTAGTTCAACCTCCTTCATTTGTTATTAAAACATATGACTACTTTTCTCGACTTTTCTCAGCCTTCAAACTACCATGCCAAGTCGAGTACATACTCCATAATGTCTCTATCAAAATTCTCAGGATCTTCCTCGCCTTTTTTATCACAGTATCTAAATATGGCACACAAAAATCGGTGAGAATACACTTCCTTGTTTTACTCCAATTTTACCTTGAACCATTCTTTTCATTCATATCCCATTCTTACAATTCATTTGCCATTTTTGTATATGCTCTCCAAAGCTTTCTTCAGTTTCCCTCTCACTCCGTAATATTCTTTCCATGGTTTTCCACAGTCACTCTTGCTAATAAATTAAATGCTTTTTTTTTTTCAAGAATATGAAAGTAATGTATACTTTTTTAACATAATATTCCCGTATATTTTCTACCGTCATTCTCAGGACAATCATAAGATTCGTAGTGCTCCTATCCCTTCGATATTTATACTACTCCTCTCCAAAATTGGGTTCCACGACTATCCTCAGTCTCTTCTCCAAAATTCTTTTATACACCTTTGCCAGGTAATCAACTAACGAGATCCCTCTGTAGTTTTTATATTTTCCCATGCTTCCTTTGTAACTGTATATTTGGTATTACAATTGATTTTCCCCATCCTACCAAAACTTTTTAGAAAACCTTAACACTGCGTCCTTCAATATAACAATAAAAGGCGCAATTAAAATGAAAAACTAATTTTTTTTATGAAAGACAGAACTTTTTTTTTTAGCTACATGAAAAAAAAAAAACTTTTCTAGTGTCTCCCAAAAGGAAGAACACAAAAAGCTGATTTTTGCCAAGATACATTTTTACACATACACACACATACACACACAAATACACACACCTACATATATATATATATATATATATATATATATATATATATATATATATATATATATATATATATATATATATATATATATATATATATATATATATATATATATATATATATATATGAACAAAGACTGATCTCTATAATGATTTAATTGGCCCTATTCAAGAGATCACTTTGATATAGCAAATAATAAAATAGTTTTGGAATATTGAACGTTTTTTTATTTATTTCTTTATTAATTATGTCTAATGACTATTTTACATGAACACACATTAAGATATTTCAACAGTTCAAGCATTTAAATTGTTTTTAAAATACTTTCAATTTGATTACCATTACAATATCAATTTTATGACCGAGAGAGCGTCAAGATGTTTGCTCCACGATCTCGATTTCCTAACTGAACTCTATGCCATTTGGCACAGGCGTTTTGGGACGCCAGAGGCACTCGGTGACCTTGACTACTATACACAAATAAAGAAAGAAACAGTTATTTCGGCAACAAGACTTTTTTTGTACAAGCTTTTCTATTACAACTGTGCACCAGAAATCTTGGTAGCACTTACATATATCCTTTATAAAATTTTATAGCATGTTAACCGAGTCCGGGTCACATAATGGTTTTATCTTAAAAGTTGCCTGTAACACCCCCTTCTGACAATTTTCGTAAAAAAGTTTAAGGATAGAGGAGACAGTGGCTACTAAAGTTAGAGAGTAAAAACAATAATTTTCACCTAAAATAATAGCTCTCCTATTGGAGGCCAACTCTTCATTTTTATGTAACACTTTTACTTTAGGCGTTTTTTATTATCTGAAAAAAAGTAGAATTATTATTTTATTTATTAATTTAATTAAATTTTTTTTTTTTTTTTTTTTTTTTTTTTTTTTTTTTTAAAGTGTTATTTTCTCTTTCTACATCTACTAAGTTATAATATATGCGAACATTTCTTAAATTTTTCTAAATGAGTTTTCCCATTTTTTTCGATACAGTACCGTTCTGTTTTATTAACTTTTATAACTTTAAAAGGGCCGACATAGCGGGGAGCTAGTTTGCCGACATTAAACTGTGTCTGCCGCACCACGACAAATTTTGCCTCATGTAACCCTTTAGGCACAAAGACGTGTCGATTTTTATAATTGGTGTGTGGCGCCAGCGGCTGCGCTAAAAGAGCGGCTAGCTTTTTAACATATGCATTATACTCTATTGGGGCCGTTTCCGAAGCAGGATCAACTAATCCACTAGGTATTGCTATATTTTGGCCAAACATCAAGTTTGCGGGACTAAGACCGTTCTTTGTTATCGGCGCGAGCCTCAGAGTGAATAACACCATAGGTAATAGGCTCGGCCAGTCGGAGGGGCTTAAATCATGCTCTTGCAACATACATCTCAGACAAGCCAGCAAATTCCTATGATTTACCTCCAGGAGGCCATTACATCTAGGGTTTGAGCTACACGTAGTCCGGTGCTCCATTCCCACGGCCCTACAAACTTCCTCAAACAAGCGACTAGTGAAATTCGCACCTAAATCCGAAATAATTACCTGAGGAATTCCACAGAATGGAAATAGCTCGTGAATGAATGCATTCAATATTTCTCCCGAATTTATTTCTTTAAGAGGCACCGCGAACAAGTACTTACTGTAGCGGTCAATTAAGGTAAGTAGGTATTTGTATCCTCTTGCATTAGGTAACTTCAGTATGTCAACATGAACGGCTTGAAACTTCTTCGTCACTTCTTTAAAAACACCGTAATCAGGACTTATACCTGGTACTGTTTTATTTTTTTGACATGCTGAGCACGTGCGGATAAACTGTTTTATTTTCTTATGCATATGCTGGAACACAAATTCATTTTTTATGCTAAGGAGGGTTTTATTCACACCCAAATGTCCTTTATTGTGGTAGTCGCTGATTACGTTCTGCACACTCTTTTCCGGCACAAAAAACGCGCGAATAGTTTAAAGAGACATCGACCACTAATTCTATCTCCTTTTTGTTATAAAAGAATTTCTGCCTTATTAACTTCAAAGTTGTTTTCTCTCTCTTCGCCATCAAATCATTAAGGTATTTATCTGACTGTTGGTGCTGTCTAATTTCTTCAAAGTCCAAATCTCGCTTGAAATGCGAGAATAATATTTTTGCATTTTTATCAACGTGGTTACTAAAATTTATTTTGGAAATTTCCAATTTGGCGCGCTTCAAGTGCGCTGCAGCCTTTCATTTCTAACGAGAGATCGATCCGGCGGCGTTTCCATTTCATTACCAAGTTTTTAATAGCACCTACGTCATCAGCATAAGTATTCTCAGCCGCTTGCTCATTGGTGTCGTGAAGCGGTGGGCGGAGTCACAGACTACACTTTTGAACCTGCAATCTTCTCCTAACCTCAATCCTCATCTCGGGCAATATTATTCGCAAGTAAATAATTTAATAACGCATTTTGATTTTCCGGTAATTAACTCCATCGTGATATTAAAAGTACTTGCCAAATAGCTAGTTCCCCTCAATTCCCTATGCATTATAAATTTTGTACGTCAATTAGCATGATTTAATTTTATATACAAAGCACGCTGCACGTACAGGATGCGTACACGGCTTTCGCCGCTAAAATTGCCCCATATTTCTTGAATAATTTTGTTAACCCTAATAATAGCTTATTTACTGGCAAATATTTTTTTTCTGTTGTATTAAAAGACCCACTATAAAAAGCAAAAGGAGTCCCATTCTCATCGTCCGACATAATTACCGTATTAAAAGCTTTATGATTTGCATAAATGTATACACTTTGAGAGGCGCATCAACTGCTGGAAACCGAGCCGCAGAGGCGTGACAAATCGCGTGTTTTAATATCTACAAAAGAACTTCTCAGCCCTCGTGGCAGAGGCCACGTGATTTTGTTCTTAATTAGACTATTTTTTTCCCTTTAATAATTAAACCTTTGTTAGATTTGTAAAACAAGGTATATTTTGACGGGTAAAAGGAAATTCTTGCCAACAAACGAACGACTTTCTTTTACTAGTTACCCGGGCGAGAACAATCAATTATTTCCTTACACCTTTTCAGACAATGGCGCAAGCCCTTCTTCCGTCAATTCAAAACCTAAGTACTTTAACCTTTTTACCCCAAATTCGCATTTTTTTTTTTTATTTAAAAAACAAATTTTTACAAATGGGTTAATCTCTCAAATACTTGTTTAAGTACCATCACGTGGTCTGATAAAATCTTTGGTCCCTATCAAAATATCGTCTAAATACACGTGTACACCGGAAATGCCTTGAAGTAATATAGTTAAAAATCTCATAAAACATGAACTCGAATTTTTAAATCCCATCGGTAATTGTCTAAAAGAAAAATTTCCGATCATTGTACTAAATAGTAAAATAATGTTGATCGGCTTCTGCTAAAGGCAGTAAATAGTACGCGTTCGTGACGTCAAGCTTACTTAATACCTTTGTCCCATGAAGCCCACTAAATATATCATTTATATTCGGCATAGCAAATACATCCTCTTTTGCAACTGAATTAAGCTTCCTAAAATCACACACGATTCGTACCCCTCCCCCACTTTTTTCCAACACGCTGATGGGAAAACTCCATTGCGACGGTGCTCTCTTTAAAACTTTCGCTTTTACTAAATTTAATAGCTCCCTCTTTGTTTGTTCGAATAATTTATGAGGAATACGACGCGGTTTAAGTTTTATTGGGACTCCGCTTATATTAGTTTTATAAGGAAACAGTGAAGCTAATTCCTTCAAGATAGCAGTTGGAATGCTCGTCTCCTCCCCCCCACGTAAAGCAAAGGTATTCCCCCCACCATTTCTATTCTTAAGTTTCGACTCCGCGTTCCCCCCTCCCCCAAATTCTCTGAACAAATCATCCCAAGCTTTAAGCTGCTCTTCCCGAGCCTTAAAATTTTCCGGTAAATATGAATTTTACAAATAAAATGTTTAAAATCAATACCCAGATTATTACTATAGGAATATCACGTAAAAAGTTCTTAGTAAGCCTACAGAGCAGAAAATTGAGAGAAGAGTATGAATAAAGCCTTATCTCTACACAATCGTGTTATTTACAATAAATTTATACCCTTCTTTTGCTTCTGAGTATCCGTTAACACATCTGTCTCAAAATTAATATTAAACGAAAAATTTTTTAAAAACGGCATTCCTAATATACAAATGGGCAATTTAGTAGTTAGAAATTCTACATCATAAGTTCTCTTTAACCCAAAATCAATTGTAACAATTTCGCGCGAGTATATGTCAATTACGGTATCATTTGCTGCTTTAATTTGACCAATAATCGATACATTCTGGTCTCCCTCCATAGGGAGTAAATTGATCTCACTACCTGAGTCGATAATAAAGACTCTTTTTGATATTTTATCAACAATTGTATAAAGTTTATAATTTCTTACATTATTTAATACAGACAAATTATTTATGACCTGATTTTCTCCAGTCGGAGCATCCGTAATTAATATATTTTGTGAGCCGCTATAAGCCAGCGTGGGTATCGTATGGGTCACATCGATACTCTTGTCAATAGTCGGAATACTCAGAGCTTCATTGGAAGAAGGATGACCTTCTTGTACATGCCAGTGAGCACCTTGCTCGTTACTCTTAAAATTACTCAAAGCTACCTCCCTATTATTATTATTATACCCATTAGAATACCAAACATACCTATTATTATTCATATTATTATTATTATAATTATTATTAAACCTCCTAGTATACGCATGCAAATTATTTACTTCAGCAAAATTCCCATAATTAAAAATACGATAATTTTCATCTAAAATATTCACCTCCCCCCCCTAACTCCTGTTCGAGGGGGGATCTGATGCGTTTCCCTGCCTTCTTTGGGGATGTGACTCATGGACTTGCTGACTTTCTCCATTTGGCGGGAATACCAAAGAATACATAGGACAAAATTCCGAATGACAGGTGTAACTTCTATGGAGAAATCTGGAGTGTGGTTTACATAACTCGCCTAGCAACTCCGCATTTACAGTGTTGCCTTGTTTACGATCTCTAGGAGCATTTCTTCTATTTTGAAATGATGGTTGTTCTTCTGTACGAGTCGGTTTGGCAGCGGCCTCACTCAGCTGTCCTGCGACCTTGGTGAGAGACTTGAGAAGCCCTTTCATCTCTCGAAAGAACTCCTTTGTTTAACTTTAGCCCTCTTCTGAAAGCTTGAGGATGGTCGTTGGTTGTATGTTTGTATTTCGACTTCTCTCCATATTGCCGGCTCTCTGGTCGGGAACTGTTCTCAGACTTGAAGATGATTTCACCGCCACGCAATATTCTCGGTCCCCTTCTCTTCGTGGGGCGTTTCGCTAGTTCATTCCTATAAAGTTCTTATAATAAGTTATACTGCTACTTTGTACTTTTTTCAAAGACTGGCGCTATCGTCTGCCCAGAGAGTCATTAAAAAGTCTTTCTTGTAAATAACGAGAGGAAAGACTTCGTTAATAAAAACAATTCATAGAACAAAAGGGCACTGAGTTTTTCGCGCAAGCAGAATCAAATCCTATCTTCCCATGACATAGGAGCGGACTCTTGGCCAAATAAACTGAAGGGAGTTCTTCTTTTTTTTTTCTTCCTTTTTTTGAAAATCTCACTGATTTGACTTCTCAAATTTGGTGCGTAAGCTTCCTCGATCGAGGCAATTAACTTTTGAAAGCAATCTCCCCCCAATGGAAATTTGATGGTTGCTACAATATCATGGGGAAGGACGGAAGCCAATATTCTTACGCGTTCTCTTGGATCATCCACTCCATTAAGTTTGAAAACGGTAATCGTAGTGTGTAACCAAGTCATCATATTACGCAAATCTAACTTTGGAATGGCGCCAATCGGCAGACTGGTCTTTGGAGTCCCCCCCAACGAGGGGGAGACTGTGGGGGTAACAGATCTTGCTCGTAGCGGGGTATGTAGGTCCTGACTTCCTTCCCCATCGGAGTTCGAATTTGAATTTTCTTCTCTTCGAATTGGAGATTTGGGGGAAGAGGGGGAGACGTTCGAAGTTTTTGGCAGATGCTTTTTGGTGTAGTACTTTGACTTTCCCCTCCGCGCCTCCTCCGGTCTTTAAACCGGGAAGACTCTTTGTTTTTTATGGCTAGGCACATGTTAAATTCTCTTTCTGCCGCCGTTTCTTTTATTTTTTTTTTTTGTTTTTTTTTTTTTTTTGTTTTTTTTTTTTTTTGCCGGTGGCTATTATCTTGAAAATGGAGCTTTCTTTGTTCAACAAGACTAAGGGGCGGGGAACAACCCTTTTTTTTTTTGTCTATTAAAAATAAGGCGGGATTCCTTTCAACGCTAATCGTTATGTAATAAAGTTTATGAGAGCTATGTACCAACGCACTAAGACTTTTTTTTTTTTTTTACCAAAAATTTTTTCACAGTATATGGGTCACTTCACTTAGCACTTATTTGTTTATTGGCAATTTTCACATTGACAATTCACCACTTTTTTTTTTTTTATTATTATTCATAGATTTCTGGCCCTTTTTTATCAAAAGGTTGTAATGACTGATGTCGTTCTGGGGTTGTATATATATGAACAAAGACTGATCTCTATAATGATTAATTGGCCCTATTCAAGAGATCACTTTGATATAGCAAATAATAAAATAGTTTTGGAATAGTGAAACGTTCTTTATTTATTTCTTTATTAATTATGTCTAATGACTATTTTACATGAACACACATTAAGATATTTCACAGTTCAAAATTTAATTGTTTTTAAAATACTTTCAATTTGATTACCATTACAATATCAATTTTATGACCGAGAGAGCGTCAAGATGTTTGCTCCACGATCTCGATTTCCTAACTGAACTCTATGCCATTTGGCACAGGCGTTTTGGGAGCCAGAGGCACCTCGTGACTTGAGCACTAATACAAAATAAGAAAGAAACAGTTATTTTCGGCAACAGGAACTTTTTTGTAGCAAGCTTTTATTAAACAACGTGCACCAGAAATCTGGGTAGCACTTACATATATTCCTTTATAAATTTTATACAATGTAACGAGTCCGGTACTATATAATAGTATATATATATATATATATAATATAATCTAATATATATATATATATAAGTATATAGCTATATATAAGTATATATATATATATATATATATATATATATATATATATATATATATACAAAGGCGTGCGGTCCATGGAAACAAGGGAAGCAACGCTTCCTTAGTAAATCAAAGATAATTTCAAAAATTGAAATTATTCAATCTTAATCAATTACATTAATTTCTACAATTAATCATTCTATTTTATCCATTTTTCATTTGATTGTTAATCACATAAATAGAATTGGATACGATGTATTGTTTACCATTCGTTGGTCAGTTGCGATTTTGGAGAGAGAGAGAGAGAGAGAGAGAGAGAGAGAGAGAGAGAGAGAGAGAGAAGAGAGAGAGAGAAGAGAGAGAGAGAGAGGAGAGAGGAGACGGAGAGAGAGAGAGAAGAGGAGAGAGAGGAGAGAGAGAGAGAGAGAGAGAGAGCAATGTAAACTGACTCACATCATAAGCAAACGACAAAATTCTCAAAAGCATTCTTTTCCCATTGAATTAATTTTTTTTTTTTTAAATCAATTAATTAGCTTCTTCCTATCTCAAAAGCACATCATTTTCCCGCTCAACGAAATTTATTAAAAATTTACAACATTTAATATCATTTTAATTCTTTAAAAATATTGTAGTTAAAAATTTCAAATCTACTTTAGGAAAATAACACATATTTAATGTTAAATCAACTCTCGAAGGGAAGATTTTGGCCTATTTTTTACCTTCTCAGCAGTTACAATTTGGCCTCGCAAAGAACATTACAATGAGAATATTACGGGGTTGGTATCTATTCATTGATAAATATTTTATTGTTCCTATTATTATTATTATTATTATTATTATTATTATTATTATTATTATTATTATTATTATTATTTATTATTATTATAGTAGTAGTTGTAGTAGTAGTAGTAGTAGTAGTAGTAGTAGTAGTAGTAGTTGTAGTAGTAGTAGTAGTAGTAGTAGTAGTAGTAGTAGTAGTAGTAGTAGTAGTAGCAGTAGTATTAGGTATTTACGTATGAGTAATTAAGTAATCGACGAGATGTGCGAGCGGCGGCACTGGAGTCTAGTATTTAGTATTAGTATTATTATTATTATTATTATTATTATTATTATTATTATTATTATTATTATTATTATTATTATTATTATTATTATTATTATTATTAATTATTATTGATTTATTATTATTTTATTATTATTATTATTATTATTTATATTATTGTTATTTATTATTATTATTAATTATTATTAATATTATTATTATTAATTATTATTATTATTATTTATTATTATTATTATTATTATTATTATCATCATTATTATGTGATTATTATGTATTAAAGTCTTATATTATTAAGTGAGTTTTTGAACCAAATATATTTATTAATAATTATTTCAGTTAGTTTTTGATTTGTGACGTAAATTCCGTCACAACAGTACACTCTGTGCTATCACAACACACCTATATATATATAATATATATATATATATTATATATATACTACTATATATATATTCTAAATATATATAATATAAATATATAGTATATAGTTATATATATATTTATTAGTATATATATATATATAATATAATATATATTAAATATATAATACAGCATTTTAATAAAGTGGTTCTTATTGTTAGCGGATATAGTTTATTGGAAAGGTGAAATGAAAAATAGAGAGTAAAAAATAAAATTTCGTTTTTCAATATATAAAAATAGAGGCAGGTGTATGCTTCTGAATTTGTTTTAATTAAATTATTGACATACTCGTAACTATCAGATTATATATATATATATATATATATATGTATTTTATTTTTAGGTATATATATCTATATATATATCTATATATATATAAATATATATATATATATATATATAATATAATATTAGATATATATATTTCCTTCCTTTTACAACGTGTTTTATCCCCGTTCTCAGAGGGGGGTAACAACGGGGGGAACTAGAGGAAATCGAACTTTAAGCCGGCTCCACCAAGTGTTCGCAGCCAAGTTTTAATTCTTGCCCCCCCTAGGAAGATAAAACTCAGACTGCTACGCGCAGGATTTAACCAGCGTCCACTCGCACGAGGATATCGCCGAGTCAACCGGCTCCTACGCTAGGAGATGACGTTCTTTATTATATATATAAATATATATATTATATATATTATATAATACTATATATATTAATATCTATATATATTATATATATATAGTATATATATATACTACTAGTATATAGTATATATATATAGTATATATATTATAATATATATATATTCAATATATTATATATATAGACTGAGGTACATATAGGGTATAGGTATATAGATATCATATATATATTATTATATATACTTATATAGTAGTACTATATATATATAATATTATATAATATATATGTTATATTATATATATATGTTTTGTGGTACAGTAGACCCAAGCAACGGTTCATCAGGGAAGCCGGCAACTTTGGGATGAATAATCAACTCGATACTCTAGCTAGCTCTACCACCTAGCTCAATAACTTATTTTTTAAATGTCGTAAAAGAAATTTAGATGGTGAATAAATTTCAGTCAAAACAATTAAATAAAATAGTAGAATACTAATAGATGTCTCTTACATAATATAGTAGTTCGTGAATGTTACATAACAAAATTATTGTTGATAAAAAATAATTAGTTTTTTGGATATTAAACTCCGTAATATAAATATATTAATATTTTACTTATATATATTATATTATATATCTAATATATATAATATATTTAATATATATGTATCATATATATATATTTATATATAATTATATATACTATATATATATATATATTATATATATATATCTATACATATATCATATATATATATATATATAATACTATATATTAATTATTAAATAATAATAATATAGATAATATATATATAATATAATATATTAATATATATATATATTTAATATATATTAAATTATTTATAATATCATATAATAAATGATATATTATATATATATATATAATATATATTAATATAATTATAATATACTATATATTATTTATATATATATATATTTTATTACTATATTATTATATTTTGTATATTTTTATATATATTCTATATATTATATATTATATATATCATAATATTATATATTTTGATATATAGTATATATGTATAATATTTTTATTATTTATATTCTACTATTATTATTTTTATAAGTATATTATATGTATTAATAATAATATAATATTTGTCATATATATTATTATATATTTATAATAGTATATAAATACTTATATATATTATAAAATTATATATCTGTCTTGCCTGAGTTGGACGCATTAAAAACAGGAAGGGAAAAGAGAAAAAGGGAAGATCTATTTGATGGATGGGTTAATGAAGGAGGCTGAAATCTTAACCAGGACTATATCAGAAAGTTTCTAAAAGTTTTTTTGTCTGAGGGAAAGAGATGTTCTTTCTAGTCGAGTTAATGGCAGGCCTTATTATTGTTAGATAGGCATGCTAGCCTATTAATAATTCTTACCATTGAAATTTTTCTTGATTTCTTATTGACTCAAATATGAATTTTTAAAGCTCAGATTCTATTATAATATATTAACCGCTTATATAATTAAAATTTTTTTTTCCAAACGCAAGTCAAAGTGTTTATGCAATATTTAATATTTCAGATTTTGTCTTTATCTTGAATATTCATTTTAGGTTTCCGCACATAATAGACAATGAGCGACATGCTTGATATTGAGGAGTTACGAATGAATTTTAAGAGCAATTAAATTAATTCTCCTGTCAGCTTCTTATTAGTATAAATGAAGGTAGAACACATCAGTTGTGATTTTAAAACACTAAAGAACGCCTACTTCAAGTGTGATTTCTGGTCTGTCGGACTGTTTGTGGGATATTTTGACGTAGTTGGATCATACTTATGAACCGCATTATTATCTTTCTCGCATGGCCTCTTTAGGGCTGGGAACCTCCTCCTGCCATTTTACTCTTCCCATGAACGGTCGCAGGAGAATTATAAATACATTCTGCGATCGACACCACCCTGCATCCATGGGAATACGATATTTCCAGAAATATGTAAATACAATATATATATAATATATTTAATATATTATACTATTTTATCCTAATACTATAGCTTATTATTATTACTATATATATCCGACATATGATCTCTTTCTATCTTATATTAATACTATTCTTATATATATATATATTATATTCGATGTGTAATAAAGTAGTTACTTTATATAATATATATAATACTATACTTTATATATTCATCATATATATTATATCTTATAGATAAATCTAGAGAGGAATAAATCATTGACGAGTATGACATAAGAAAAACGCTATATTTTTCCTCGACGAAGGCATTTACTTGCATGGCGATAGTGATAATATACGAAGCTTAGTATACCAAATCTGATCGACCATGCTAGAAAAATGGTAGATCAATTTGTAAAAATATAAAAAAAAATCTCGTTATTAAGTAGAGTTCTCTAACTTAACCTAATCAAACTTAACCTAACCTAACTTAACCTAACTTAACTAACTTAACCATAACTTATCACCTACCTTAACTTATACGCCTTAATCCACTAATATGCCTGCGGCTGAGCTGAAACATGGGAAATTTTTCTGAGGTCGTTCTACTCCATTTTCCTTGTCGACGCATTTGGACCTAGTCCGCATAATCAACTTCTACAATATTATATAGACAACTAGATTGTGATCATATTTATTTATAAATCCTTTAAGTACAAAATTAGTTGATTTATCCCACATTGCAATATAGTAATGATAACAAAGTGATTCGCATTACTGTTAATTATATTTTATATGGCTCAAAAATTCTACACCAAAATTTCTATATTCCGACAATTACTTTAGTTTAATCAAAATCAAATAAATAAAATATAAACTTTTATATCAGGCTTGTTTTATATGAGTGCGTAAAAGATTCATTTTCATGCTATCTAGTTTACTCCTCCTTTATAAATATATATTATACTATATATATATTTATTTATACTACTTATATGAGTATTTATTAAGGTTATTAATTTTACTTATTAGACCAGTTATTACTGTCAGGTGTATCTGGATTATGTGTTCATTTCTTGTGCTATTATAACTTATCTAAACTTTTGTACTATTCCACTATAGGTTGTTTCTCTGGCTACTATATATATGTTTAGATACAGGATGGCGTATTGTTAGGGGGGGGCCAGGGGGGCCATGGACCCCCCCCGAAATTTATTAGACACTAAAAAATTTTAGCATCATATTCGTTAATAATTAAAGTGCAGAGGTTTAATTAATGTTTAATAAGATTCCGCGCCAGTCAGAGAAAAATCTCGTAAGCTCCTTTAAGTTAAACTAACTTAGAAAAATCGCAAGCACATATACCAAAATCTCCTTCTTCCAACCCACCCAGACTTTAATATCGACACATGTCACTTCTCTCCTTTACTTACACGACTTGTTTCGGAATTGGATTTAACTATTCAGCCATTAGGATGTTGAATTTATCTAAATCCGAGGAACCAGGACTAATTTTTAATTATAATCTTCCTTGCAATTTGTCATACCTAACAGGTGTAAATGTACCATATAAGAAGATAAAATATTGTGTAACTATTTCACAAGGAATGATGCTCGAAAGTACATTACTGAATTGAAGAACATTTTAGTAAAAGCAGACATGGTGAATTTATGGAGAGGTTTGATTAATGGCAACTCACTTAAGACACAGAATCGTCCATAAAACATGCAATAGACCGGACTAGTTTTTTCTTTGTAATCGCAGTCACCAATTTCCATATATTTACCATCTTGTTGGCTAAACACTTGGCAATTTTTTAACACCATATTCTACTGCGTACATGTAGAAAAGAATGCTTTTCAACTAAATTAAGACTCTGAAACCTACTTGAGAATACTATTGGAGAGTAAAAGACTTTACTGGAATTTACCCTCACTCTACATTACATTGAATATTTTAGATACATAAAATACTGAAGATACTTATCTCGGACTTTGCTGACCTCTCATCAGCTTCGGCCGATTATAAATTTTACACAATTTAGGTAAGGTGAATTTTGTAGTTAATTTTAACTGATAAATTTATTTAATCATTTTTTCTTGAAATTTATATTTGAATTATTGTAATGCGGTATTAA
>JABUQX010092015.1:2500-16565 GCA_015478945.1 Trachelipus rathkii | reverse complement strand
TAGAACACGCCCATACATAAACAGATATAGTGCAAGGCTGACTTTATAAATCTGGTTAAAACTGATATGAATATGTAGCCTAGGTAACTAGCTACCCACTCATATACGTCTCGGAGGAGCTACATTACTCAGTCGTTCATGGGATATTCAGTAAACTTACTTATGGGACAGAGGAGCATATACAATTGTGACCCTTTGCCTTAAATTAAATTCTTAAAGAACGAGCCAAAAATAAATTCTCTCGAGGGTTGAGACAAAAGAGCAAATATTTTTAAGCATTCATTGAAATTGACTTGAATTTAACTATTTTATTATTTAATTTTTTTATTTTATTATTTATTTTATTATTTAATTTTTTATTAATTTAATTATTTTATTGTAGGAGCGTTTAAACTTCGTCGTTGTTAACGCCGAGTTTCTATCGCAAGTTGAATAGTAATTCATTATTTCATCTAAAGGAGCGCTTTAAGCGATAGTATAGTTGGAAAATATATACAACTCCTTAACCTATTCAATTCGGCGTTATAAAGGCGCTTCTATCAACACGTTTTAAGCGCTAGTAGCATAAAACATTTGTGTAAAATTTATTACTATTAGGGCTAACCGTCACAAAACAAATTTGTTAATGAAACTCGTTTCTCTCTCTCTCTCTCTCTCTCTCTCTCTCTCTCTCTCTCTCTCTTTCTGAATTTCAGAAATATTAGAAAGAATTCTTTCTTTTAAATCTGCATCTCACTTTCACTGACTCTCTGCATTATCATTCTAGCCCTTAATTGCATAATCCCTCCTTTAAGGTGAGGTCTTGTGACTTGTCTTTCCACGCAGTGTTCTAACATAGTATATAGAACTTCAGCATATCGTAAGTGGTAAAGAATTGAGCTTGCGTAGCGAGGTTCCAGGGATCGATCCGTAAAGAAAACTCTCTAGAGAAGGTTTCATCCTTTCTTTGTTCAAATATTTGACCCCATGTTTAAACACTATGCTCATTCATTCACGTACTTCTATTTTTCTCATATATATATATATATATATATATATATATATATATATATATATATATACTATAAAGAGATAGTAGTATAGTATAGTATATATATATATATATATATATATATATATATATATATATATATATATATATATATATATTATATATATATATATATATATATATATATATATATATATATATATATATATATATATGTCGAGATATTTTATCGATGAGGACACGCGGGTTCAGTATCAATAAATAGTTTGTTGTCTAGGGGTTTGAACTATGTTATATCCTTTAAAAACTTTGCTGAATATCAGGTCCAAACTTCAATAAGAATAATCAAAAGGTTCTGGAAGCTGTGTAGGTTTACAAAACAGTCAAGATAAAAGTAGGAGTTTTACTCATAAATCATATTAAAAGAAATACCGATCACAAGATTCAAGAACGATAGTACGAAACGCAAAAAGCCCTTATCATAAAATCTCTGCCTTTTTATAGTCTTTGGCAGTATCTTAAATATAGCAATTAACTAAAATAATAATATCAATTCTTAACTTGATAAGTCTAAAATTAATTATCTTCCTATCGTATTACAAGCTAATATTTTTATACATTTCAATTTGCCAAAATAAATCTTCTTTTATAAAATAATAAAATTGAGTGAATTATGAAATATTATAACCTTAAATAAATAATAGTGAAATCAATAATAATAGTCTTTCCAAAATTAAATAAATAAACTAGTGAATCTCACAATTGAGAAATTATGGCCTCCAGGCAAGATAACTTGACACACGCCCCTCCTAAGAAGACAAAGTGACGTGACATCTTTCGTCTTGAAAAGAACGTCATGGATATCTTCGCCTGAAAAGTGTACAAGTCCTTCCTTCGGTATTTAAACTGTGCCATTGCTTTAATCCACGCTGAAGAGTTTCTTATTTCCTCGGTCTTCGGGATCGTTCCTCTGTCCGATCCATTTGTTCCTTCATCTTGACCTTTCGACATTGCAATGGAATCAATCAAGATGGCAAACTCTTTTGTATCAACGACGGTTTGGAGTTTTCCAATTTCAATGTTCTTCTTCTCCAAACAGCCTTTGATCATTCCTCTATTCCAGTTCTCTTGGTCATCCAGAAAGAAGCGGCTGGACTTTGGCTGGCTAAACGTCCTAGATTTTATTGGTGCATAATCCTTTGCATCTTCTGCTCCTGATGGAGAATGGGGATACTCTGAATGAACTGACCTGGGACCTCCTTGTGGAGAAAAGGGAGTGGGAGCAGTCACTGCAACTTCCTCTTGGTTAACTACAGAGAGTTCATAATCTTTCTTCACTGCACGAGATTCTTGAGCGAGAGGAGAAGAAAGAGCATCATTGATAATGTTTCTGCGCTCACATATACCATTTCTTCTCATGGTTTTGAAGTTCCTTCCCCTTCTCTTTATTTTCTTCAGGTACTACTTCATTTGCATCATCCTTTTCATCTTGGATATTTTCCAAAGGAGTGGTCAGCTGATCTTCAGATGACGCCTCAGTTTGAGACGCTTTCTCTTCTTTCGACTTCCTTTCATATTCTTCTTCCACTGGTGTTAACTGGAACACTCTTCCCACTAATTTACTATTAACACCCTCAGGCACCACTGCTGTCACCTCAGACTTTATTGTCTCGTTAATACTGGCTCCAAAACAGCTTGAATGTGAGGAGTTTTCTTGATTTTGGAATGGGAGATTTCCATTCAAACTTTCCACTGTTTTACTATCTTTTGTAGCATGATTTGTTTCGGCGACGGATGTGTCATTGCCGACATCAATTTTATCACTATTTTTTTTAATAGCATTTTCAACTTCATAAACAACTTCGACAATGGTTATGTCCACGTCGGTATTAATTTTATCATTATATTTTTCAATAGCATTTTCAGCTTTATAAATAACTTCGACAATGGTTGTGTCCACGTCGGTATTAATTTTATCATTATTTTCAGTAGCATTTTCTGCTTCACAAGTAACTTCGACAATGGACGTGTCCACGTCGGTATCATTTTTATTTTCAACAGCATTTTCTGCTTCACAAGTAACTTCAACAATGGATGTGTCCACGTTGGTATCATTTTTATTTTCGATAGCATTTTCTGCTTCACAAGTAACTTTAACAGTGGATGTGTCCTTGTCGGTATTAATTTTATCATCATTTCCGTAACCTATTGTCTCCGGACCTAGCGCGCCTGGGATATTTCCCAATGTTAAATCATATAAGGCGTCGTTAAATTGAATAAGGAGGGCTTCCTTTAAGCTGGAAAAATCATTAGCTAAGTTGGGAGGCAACTTGCTATAAACCGACCAAGCACGTCCAGTTAAACACGCACTTAAATAAAGAGGCCATAAACTGCGATCCCAATTTGAATATGTCGCATAGCTCTCAAAACGTTGGATGTATGCGTCCATTTCGTCCCTTGATTCGACGAACGGGGCCATATTCGGTACCTTAACATTGGTCGATGGGGATACATTGCTTAAATGGACGGACGATTGAGACTGATTGGACAGTCTTATTTTTTCCAATTCAAAGTTCCGTGTGCGTTCGGCTTCTGCAGCTTTCCTATCGTCCTCTTCTTTTTTGCGTTGTGCATTCCTTTCAGCTTCCTCTTTCTTGTGTTGAGCTTCCTCTCTCTTAAGTTGAGCCATTCCTTTCAGCTTCCTCTTTCTTGAGTTGAGCTTCCTCTTTCTTAAGTTGAGCATCCTCTCTCTTAAGTTGAGCATTCCTTTCAGCTTCCTCTTTCTTAAGTTGAGCATTTCTTTCAGCTCTTTCCAATTCAGCAGTCCTCTCTTCTTTGTAGGCCTTCTCTCTTTCTTTAATGAACTCGAGAGACTCTTTGCCTTTTAGGCCTAATTCTTTAGCCATCTGGCACCAGGATTGGTAGTCCATTGTTAATGTTGACAAAGTGGAGAAACCGTGAAGAATAAAAGAGATGTGAGTATCTGAATCCAGCAAGTATGATGAAGAAATAATGTTGTTATATTCCTTCTCGGACAAGGCCACCCAAAAACGTGTCGTGATATTTTATAGATGAGGACACGCGGGTTCAGTATCAATAAATAACTTCTGTTTGTCTAGGGGTTTGAACTATATTAATCCTTTAAAACTTTCCTGAATAACTGGGCTCAAGTTCCAATGAGAATAGTTTCTAATAATCAGGTCGCTGTGCAGGATAGCAAACAATCAAGATAAAGCAGGAGTTTTACTCAAAAGTAATATTAGGAGATAACACAATCACAAGTTTCAAGAATGATAGTACGAAACGCAAAAAGCCCTTATCATAAAATCTCTGCCTTTTTATAGTCTTTGGCAGTATCTTAAATATAGCAATTAACTAAAATAATAATATCAATTCTTAACTTGATAAGTCTAAAATTAAATATCTACCTATCATTTTACAAGCTAACAATTTTATATATCTCAATTTGCCAAAATAAATCTTCTTTTATAAAATAATAAAATTGAGTGAAGTATGAAATATTATAACCTTAAATAAATAATAGTCTTTCCAAAATTAAATAAACAAACTAGTGAATCTCACAATTGAGAAATTATGGCCTTCAGGCAAGATAACTTGACACACGCCCCTCCTAAGAAGACAAAGTGACGTGTCATCTTTCGTCTTGAAAAGAAACGTCATGGATATCTTCGCCTGAAAAGTGTACAAGTCTTTCCTTCGGTATTTGTACTGTACCATCGCTTTCATCCACGCTGAAAAATTGCCAATATCTGTGTTATCGGCTTGCCAAACTATTCGGGCCGAATATTGAGCTTTAAACAATAAATTACGTCAATATAAGGGAAAGTTATTTCAATTAAAATTGAAAAATTTTAGACTTTTATTCCCAAAAAAATAAAAATATAGCAAAATTTTGAAGCCAATATGGCGAAAATCTTTGTCATTTGTCAGATCCTGTAAGGGCTATTGACATTTTTCAATATTCCAAAAAATAGAATTCATTTAGTGATACGGGATAATGGACCAAACATGGTAGCTGGTATAAGGGAGAGTGGCTTGCTATCAATTTCATGTTTTATTCACATGTTGCAACTATGCATTCACGATTCAATATTATGTCAAAAGTCTGTTAAAGATATTTTATTTACTTTGCAGAAGCATATCATCTCATTTTCACCATTCAGCAACGGCAGCTAGCTGCAAAGCTTAAAACTTTACAGATGCAGCTGAATGTCAAACAGCATAAATTAATTCAAGACGTTTCTACATGCTGGAACAGAACTTATGATATGCTTAAAAGATTGTTTGAACAAAAAGTTCCCCTATCCATATACGCTGCTGAATGCAATCAGAAAATGTTGACTGATTTTCAGTGGCAAAATTATTCCATTTACTTGAGCCATTTGACAACATCACTAAAACAAGCATTAAACGTGAAGTAACAGTCGCCCAAGTAATCCCTTCCATTTTAGCAATAATCTATTTTTAAATAAGGCAATTAAAGCAAATTCAGTGGAATAATTACACTCGTTGAAGAGCTAAAGAAATCAGTAGAACTTCATACTATTCCAACTTACTTAGATCCCCGTAATATAAAGGCAAGTTTTTTTGCAACACAATATTGGAACAAGTTAAATCGTCACTTTGAGTTGCAGTTGAAAAACTTCAATCCAAACAGTCTATTAATTCGTCACCCATTAATAGGAAAAAAAAACGAAATCAACAGAACCAACACCTCCTAGAAGTAAATCAATAACAGATTTACTGGAAGTTTCTACAGTCAAGTAGTGATGAAGAAACACACGCATGTTTAGCAAAGGTGTAGTGAAAAATATGCTTGCAAAACTATCACCAAGAGAAAAACGACAGATAGATACAAATTGAATGATCCTATCGGATTGGATCCATATCTAAGGAAATACTTGCCTTCAACTAACTAGTGTTCCAAGTGAGAGAGTATTTAGCAATTGCTGGCCTATATATGTTGAAAGAGAAACAGGACGTCAACAGAAAAGCAGAAAATTATGTTTTCTCAAGCGCACCCTTCCTATTATTGAATTGTCAATACTATGCAAAAAAGTTATAATTCCTTTGCTAAAATTTTTCATTAAGTCGGAGGTCGGAGAAAAGGTTGGGGTGTGCATTTGAGTGGTGGTCCCCGTCTTGCACCTGTAACAATGTATATTAATAGATTGTGGCTAAACCTCAAATATATAGTTATATATATATATAATATTATATATATATATATATATATATAATAATATATATATAATATATATAATATTATATATATATAATATATATATATAATATATATATATATATATATATATATATATATTATATATAGATATATATATATATATATATGATATATATTATATATATATATATATATAATTATTATATATATATATATTATATATAATATATATATTATATTATGATATATATAATATATATAATAATATATACTGTATAATATATATTATATATAATATTATATATATTATATATATAATAATATAATATATATATATATATATATATACTATATATATATATATAATATATAATATATATATATATATATATTATATTATAATATTATCGCGGATACGAAAAAAAATGACATTGCTGGCATCACTAATATGATATATATATATAATATATAATATATATATAATATATATAGATAATATAATATATATATATATAATTATATTATATATATTATATATATATATATATATATAAGCTATATATATATAATATATATATATATTATATATATATATATATGATATAGTATATATACGTATATATATATATATTATATATATATATATAATATATATATATATATATATATATATATATATATATATATATATATTAGGATGTGCCGAATATTCGGTAAGTATTCGGTATTCAGCCTATTCGGCCAAAATGCCGAATATTCGGTATTCGGCTTTTTGCCGAACTATTCGGGCCGAATAAACAATAAATTACGTCAACATAAGTGAAAGTTATTTCAATTTAAAATTGAAATTTTAGAAACTTATTTTCCAAAAAAATAAAAATATAGCCAAATTTTGTAGCCAATATGGCTAAAATCTTTGTCATTTGTCAGATCCTATAAGGGCCTTTGACATTTTTCAATATTCTAAAAAATAGAATTCATTTAGTGATACGGGATAATGGACCAAACATGGTAGCTGGTATAAGGGAGAGTGGCTTGCTATCAATTTCATGTTTTATTCACATGTTGCAACTATGCATTCACGATTCAATATTATGTCAGAAGTCTGTTAAAGATATTTTATTTACTTGCAGAAGCATATCCTCTCATTTTCACCATTCAGCAACGGCAGCTGCAAAGCTTAAAACTTTACAGATGCAGCTGAATGTCAAACAGAATAAATTAATTCAAGACGTTTCTACACGCTGGAACAGAACTTATGATATGCTTAAAAGATTGTTTGAACAAAAAGTTCCCCTATCCATATACGCTGCTGAATGCAATCAGAAAATGTTGACTGATTTTCAGTGGCAAAATTATTCCATTTACTTGAGCCATTTGAAAACATCACTAAAACAAGCATTAAACGTGAAGTAACAGTCGCACAAGTGATCCCTTCCATTTTAGCAATAATCTATTTTTAAATAAGGCAATTAAAAGCAAAAGCTTCAGTGGAATAATTACACTCGTTGAAGAGCTTAAGAAATCAGTAGAAAAAAGACTTTCTAAGTTTCTATGTGATAAATCTTTGTGTGTAGCTACTTTCTTAGATCTGCGATTCAAGCTAATTTTTCAACATGAATCAGATGAATCAGTAAAAAATATGGTCGTTGAAGCATGGAAAGAAATGCATGAAAATTTAGCTCCTGACTCTTCTGCTGACGATGATTCACTTAGTGGGGAAAGTGAAGCTGAAGGTTCCATTTTCACTTCTTTAATGGATTGTTTTAAAGAAATTGTGGCATCAAAATCTTCATACAGAAAAGAAAGTGAGAGTGAAAAAAGAAAGTCCCATTCTTCTGACGATGTGATTATTGTACATAAAAGTAAAAGGCTACATACGGAATTACATCCAGAAATAAACAAATATATAAGTTTGCCTACTTTGACCAGTGAAGACAATGATATTCCCTTCAATTGGTGGAAAAAACACTGGAAATAGTTTTATGAATTTGAAAAAACTAGCAATAAAATACCTTTCAGCTCCACCGTCATCAGTCGAAAGTGAAAGAATATTTAGAACAGGAGGAAATATTTATGAAGCCACAAGAAATAGGTTATCCCCTGAAAATGGAGAACTGCTAATGTTCTGTCATTTTAACCTTAGAGCTAATTCAAATAAGTTAGTTTAATATCTTTAACTACGAAAAGCTTTTCAATTTTCATTTAATTAAGTTAATATGTGAATTTTTTGCTATAGGTAAGAAATAGTTATTTGACTTTTGTTTTATACGTTTGTATTATAACACTGCGTAAACATGTAATTTCTGAAACAGCATTTTTGCAAGCTGATTATTGATGTGCTTGTTCCAAAAAGATGTAATCGCGTTTTTGCATATCACATTGCATTTGTGAGATATTATGTGTACACAGATTTGTAAAATTTTATGATTTTTACCTTTTTACAATGAGGTCTATCACAATTATTGGATATATATATATATATTAGTGCATGGGACGATTATGAAATTTTTGCCGATGACGATGACGAATTAGAGCAATTATGCCGATGATGACGATGACGATTAATTGAAAAAAACTATTTTAGCCATTTTTCTCTTTTTCTGTTTCTCTCGATATATATATAATATATAATATATATATATATATATATATATATATATATATTATATATAGTATATATAATATATAATATATATATATATATATATATATATAATATATATATATAATATATATACGGAGTATATATAGTATAATATATATATATAATAATATATATATTATATATATATATATATATAATATATATATTATATAATATTAAATAATATATATATAATATAAATATAATATATATATATATATATATAATATATATATATATATATATATATATATACCGTAATATATATATATAAAGCTGCATACAGGGGGGTGAGGGGCTTCTCCGAAATTATTTAAGCGATCAAAAATTTTGATTCCTTAAGTCTCATATAATAATAATAAATAATAATAATAATAATAATAATAATAATAATAATAATAATAATAATAATAATAATAATAATAATAATAATAATAATAATAAGGTATTGTTCTATATTTGAATCAGTTCATATTTTCTGAAAAAATTTTCTAAGTTCAAAAAAATTTCTAAGTTTAGAAAAGTTAAGTTAAGTTAAGTTTTTTAAGAAAATTCTTTAGTGGCAAGCTTCTGACATAATTCAGAAACTTGCCACTAAAGAATTTTCTTAAAAAACTTAACTTAACATACCTTTCTGAACTTAGAATTTTTTTGAACTTAGAAAATTTTTTCAAAAAATATGAACTGATTCAAATATAGAACTTTCCCAATAATAATAATAATTAATCAATAAAAATGAAAAGTATTTATTAATGGAAATGAGGAGACATATTTGTGGTCCGTAACGATTTCTTAGGTCAAGTGGCTGTTCCTCATACCTTTATAAAATATTTAGAACAGGGACTTAAATGTAAGGTTTCCAAGTTTGCAGATATAGCAAATTGGCTACCCCTCAGTACAGGAATAATAGGATGTCATAAAGAATAAAAATAAGGAGCGAGCTGTATCGTATGATGGTGATGAGCATGTTCATCCTCCTTCAGCTAATTTTCTGTTCCTCATTCATTTCATTCTAAAACAAATCTTTCTATTCCTCATAAATCCATAGTTTCGATCCCGTGCTGTTCTCTAGGCCAATTCAGACTAGAGACAGTGGCCTATCGGGGTGGAAAAATTCTCGTTCTCTATCACTCTTGATAAATGTTCATTCAGCTAGAAATCGTTTGCAGGGATACTCTCGACGAGCAAAGCCGGCTTTCATCAAAGGAAAGTGCCGCTAACCTCCTTGGTTCTCCTACTGACAATTCTTTCTCTAAGAACTTCTGTAAATCTGCCTTCCTCCTCTTATTCGATCTGATCATTGTGTTCCTAATTCTCCAACTGAAAAGGCTAATCTCTTCGGCCCCTCGCTCAACTATATTCTCTATGTTTCAATACTAGCACTTTCAATCAGTGTTCGAAGCTCTCACATGTCCAACCTATTCCGAAAAAGGAAGCCGCTCTGATCCTTCTAACTATCGCCCTGTAGCTCTCACTTGTATTCTTATCTAAGATCTTTGAAAAACTTCTCAACTCTCATTTCTTAAGATCATCTGGAAACTCACTTCGATCGCCAGTACGGCTCTCGTTGCATGGAGTTCTACTGGCGATATACATTCCTATCAAACCGATTTATGGTTTTCGCTCTTAGGAACTACGGAGACTTGCGTGTGGCGCTTGAACATATCCAAAAGCATTTGACCGAGTATTGCACGCGTCACTGCTCTCCAAGCTCCCCTCCTTGGGTTTCCTCCTCTTTGTTTACTTATGTCTAGTTTTCTATCAAATCGCTCAATATCAGCTTTGTGATGGGGCGAACTTCTTTTCTTTTCTGTCGAAAAGGTGTCCTCAGGTCTGTCTTATCTCCTACTTTATTCCTACTTTTCATTAATTGATATTCTCACCTGCACCTCTAACTCTATCCACTCGTATTCCGATGACTTGACCCTTCATTCTAACTCATTTCACTTCTGCTCCCTCTTTTACTTCTAAATTGCTTCTCGTTTTAATCTTTCCGATTTTATTCTCGCTGATAGAAATAACTTTGTGAAATTCAATTTCTTAAAAACCCAACTTTCACAAATCTCCTTCTCCAAAATACCTTTCTAACTTTCCTATCTCTTTCGACGGTTCTGTTGTCTCTCCTGTTGATTATATAAACATTCCTTTCCTTAACATGAACAAAAAAATATCTTGGAACCTCACATCACAACGGTTCCTAGCCGCCTCAAAGAACTGGAAGTTCTGTTGAGACTGTGAAACTTTCCTCCTTTTCTCAGTTGCTGCAGCTATTTTTTTAAAACCCAAAGGGGGGGTCCTTTTCCAATTCCGCCCATGTAATGTAGTATTATCTGAGGGGAGGGAGCTCTGATTTCACCCTCTTTGGACAGGTCGAGTCAAGGCCAAAAAGGCTTATAAACTGTTTCTGTACTTCCAGTCACTTTGACCCCTTTTTTTTCTTATTTTCCCTTTTGAAGGGGCCGGCAGGAGGGGTTGGGTGGGGGGGGCCCTTATCTCATCTATAGTACCGCACGGCAAAGTGCTCCTTTACGACACCTTCGTATCACAAGGGTGCTGTATCTGCGCACGAGTATTGTTGTTGACATTGGTTACTCCAGGCTAGTTTGCTGTGTGCTTCCTTCTTTCCCACCACCTCTGTTCTGTGGAATTCTCTTCCATCTTCTGTATTTCCCATTGAATTTAATCTCCTCATAAAGCCTGCGTCTGTGCTTATATGCGTAATTTGCGCTAGAGGGTTAAACTTTTGAGAGTACTACACCCTTCTTGAATAGGGCTCTGCCGTGAGTTGGTGGTGACAACTGTAAAAAAAACTTGAATGGGCAAAATTGGGCAAATAACTGAATCGCCTATTCCTCCATCCAAAAATCATTCAGATTATCTCAGAAATCGTACTCTCTTCAAACATTACTCAGAGGATCATTATGTCGCAGACCACACAAATTTTGGACCTTTTAAACTTAAAATTAACCTTTAGACTTCTAGTTCTTCACACACACAAAAATCTACCATAGCTCTCTACCACAATTCACTCATCAGAATTGCAAATCCTTCTATCCCCCTTCTCATTCCTTTCCACAGCAACACAAACACGATTTCACCACCACACCATCGATTCTCACCGATTCCTTTCATTCTTGTTCAATAACAGCGAGCAAATCAAATTTGCCCTTTCTAAATACATCCATCACCTCTCTCCTTCATCTTCTCAACCATTTTTCCTCTGACATTTCATTTACAGATACGATTCATACATTTTAGGATAGAAGCGCTTACGGCCATCACGACCTTCTCCGAGGCATGCATTGGCATTCCTAGCATAAGTGGTATTAGGCAGCCAACCTAACTACAACCGTCCCTTAGTCGCCTTCTATACACGCAAGACATACGATGTGGGCAATTTTTTTCTCCCTACACGTATGGATATAAGGGAGAGGGATGTCTGTAAGATGTTGTCTAGAAGAGGGGTGTGTATATAAGTATGTGTATATGATATGTTGTCTGGAGGATGAGTGTGGATATGAACGCATAACAGAAAGGCGAACCATTTAGGCACATGGAATGTCATACAATACTTTAAGAAAAATGGGTTATATATATATATATATATAATTATATATATATATATATATATATATATATATATATAATATATATAATTATATATATATATATATATATATAATATTTATATATATATATAAATATATATATATATATATTATATAATATTATATATAAAAATAATTATTCATTATTATTATTATTATTATGATTATTATTAATTATTAGTTTTAATATTATTCAAAATTCTTAAAATTTGTTCAATTAATCGGCAAAATAATCGGTGAAATTTGCCATGCGAATTGAAAAGAATATGCGATTTTTGCAATGACGATGGGGGGGGGAAAACGGGATGGGGGGGGGGGAGGGGGGGGATGACGATAAATCGTCCCATCACTAATAATATAATAAATATAATATATAATATATATATATATATATATATATATATATATCAATATATATATATATATATATATTAGTATATATATATATTGATATATGAAGGGACGGAGAAACAAATCGCAAATGGAATATTACATGTCTTTGATAGATATATGTTAAACATATAATACAACTATGAATAAAGAGTAATATGGGACAACAATGAATGTAATAGAAGGAATGGGTTTAGTTAATGTAACATACTATGAATGTTAGTAACTTTCTCTCGTAGACGATGTACGTGCATAGCGTCTGAATCCCTCATCAAGCTCCAACAATAGTCGGCCATCATATTGATATCCCACTTGCCCTTGTAACGTCCTTCCATGAACTTTAGATCTTGATGGAAGCGTTCACCCTGCTCATCAGTAACATCGCCTAGGTTATCCGGAAAGTTTCTTAGGTGAGAATGTAAGTAGTGCAACTTGTCTAGCAGTTCCTGTACAATGTTAGTGGTTCTCGGCTTTCCTGTTCCCCATAAAATTCTGTGCTACATCTGAAAAAGAAATCCACGCTCTTGCCTCTAACACAGTCATTGTTGTAGCAAAGGCAGCATCACGGAGGAGTGTCCGTATTTGTGGGCCATCAAATATCCCAGCTTTTTTCTTCTCGTCACTCAGACCAGGAAACGTTGAGCATATATAGCGGAAGCATTCACCATCATGGTCCAGGCCCTTCACAAATTGTTTCATCAAAACAAGTTTTATGTGTAGAGGTAAAATGATGTTTTCTCTCTGTACAAGTGTTCACGTACGATGTTCCTGTCACCTGGCGTCAAAGTTTCCCTCGGTGCCATTCCTCTTTGGTCCAGTGATCCTTTGCCGCCCGGCAGTCCATAGCCACAAGGAAGCAGGTATATTTGGTGAAACCTGCTTGCTGATCGAGCAAAATGTTTACCATTTTGAGGTCGACGCATATACCATTCCATGTACCTATTGTAGCCTCCCAACTTGCCTGATTGTTGCATATCCTCTCTATCCGTACCGATCCGAGTACCTACTGGAACTGAAGCATACCTGTTGCCGTTGTGTAGCAACACACACTTTAAACTGCTCTTTGAAGTGTCAATAAACAGTCGCCACTCAACTGCATCGTATGCTGGGAGTCCCATAGCGAGTAATAGGCCTGCAACTTCACTGCAATACACAAGTTTACCATCTGACTGGAAGAGCCTCCGCGCTCTCTGCTTCACTGTTACGATAAAATGTTACTCTTG
>JABUQX010092014.1:45000-60000 GCA_015478945.1 Trachelipus rathkii | reverse complement strand
TTCGTTCATATTTAAAACTTGCTAGGTGAAAAAGGTGAACACCCCCCCCCCATTTTGAGGGATGGTATATGAACTATGCTTCCCATTGGCTAATAGCTGAACCCCAAATGTTCACGTTTTAACCCAAATTTCGGTTTCTGTACTGATTTTCTTCCGTAAATAGGAGAAAATTAAAACCTTGTGTTTGAACTTTTGAGGTCTGAAAAGTGATCACTCTACTTCAGCATGTGCTATTTCAGCCTAAGGGGGAAAAATATTGTTTTATTTACATTTTTCTAAAGTTAAAGGATTGGACTATTAACTCATACACTTACTTGGCCAAAATCTCAATTACTTCATATTAATATCAAGCGTTCATGTTTAAGCCATTTTTGGCCTGTTTATGACTTCCCCCCAGTCACTATATATATATATATATATATATATATTATATATTATTAATTTTTAACAGATATTTTATAGATATATATATTATATAGTATATAGATAATATATATATATATATATTATATATATAGTATAATATATATATATATTGGTTTTACACAGAATTGATTTAGAATTTATATATTACGTATATATATATATATATATTATATATATATATATAATATAATATATATATAATATATAATATTATATTATTATATAATATATATATTTGAAAAAAAAAAATAAATAATTTTTCGATATTTATAATATACAACAATATATCCCTTTTTTTTTATTATTATATATATATATATATATATATATATATATATTAGGGATGTGCCGAATTGTGAAAAAAAAACCGAATACCGAAATTCGGCTAAAAGTATTCGCCGAATTACGAATATCGGCCGAATAATCACTTCGCTATTCCGAATAGTTATTTCAAAGTTCGTCATCCATTTAGGGAAAAATTAAGAAAACTTACACTGACTGGTCAACAAAAAAAGGTGAAATTTTTCTTGGATGGGCTTTTGTAGAAGATATATAGTAATTCGGAGTGCGGATTCCATATATATTCTCGGATTCTGTATCACATCCGTTTCGTGCAATCATGGTCCCTATTTTCGAATATTCCCTAAAGAATGACAAAATTCATGTCGCACTACGTTAGGCTGTATAGATGTTACTTTCCGCATATATCTACAGTAGTAGCAAGTTTACTGCGGTCGATATTCGGGAAGCATGTGGTAACTTTAGTATGTCTACATGTATGGATGCCAATACCTGGATGGTTGTCTTCATCCATCTGAAATTACAGTCGGATGGTCCGTCATTGTTCACCCAGGGTGAACTGAACGATCTTGTATGAGAGTTGTATTTGCCGAAGTTGTCCTGAGCTGTTGGCTTCGAGGTTGCATGAAAAATGACTACTGGACTATGGCACAAGAGTAACATTTATCGTAACAGTGAAGCAGAGCTGCGGAGGCTCTTCCAGTCAGATGGGTAACCTTGTGTATTGCAGTGAAGTTGCAGGCCTATTACTCGCTATGTGACTCCCAGCATACGATGCAGGTGAGTGGCACTGTTTAATGACACTTCCAAGAGCAGTTTAAAGTGTGTGTTGCTACACAACGGCAACATGTATGCTTCAGTTCCAGTAGGGTACTCGGACTCGGTACGGATGAGAGAGGAGTATGCAAAAATCAAGGCAGTTTGGAGAGGCTACAATATCTGGTACATGGATGGTAAATATGCGTCGACCTCAAAATGGTAAAAATTTTTGCTCGATCAGCAAGCAGGTTTCACCAAATATACCTGCTTCCTGTGCTATGACTGCGGGCGGCACAGATCACTGGGACCAAAAGAGATGGCCACCGAGGGAACCTTGACCCAGGTGACAGAACATCGTACGTGAACCCACTTGGATACAGAGAGAAAAGCATCATCTTACCTCCACTACACATAAAACTTGGTTTGATGAAAACAATTCTGTGAAAGCCCTGGACCATGATGGTGAATGCCTTCCGCTATAATATGCTCAACGTTCCTGCGTCTGAGCTGCCGAGAATAAAAAAGCGTGATATTTGATGGGCCCACAAATACGGACAACGCCTCCGTGATGCTGCTTTGCTGCAACACAGACTGTGTTAGAGTAGAGCGTGGATTTCTTGTTCAGATGTAGCACAGAAATTTCTGGGGAACAGGAAAAAAAAAAAAAAAATAAACGAAAAAAAAAAAAAACAAAAACATATGGATGGATGTAGAATAGGTATTAAGTTGCACTACTTAATTCACCTAGAAAATTCGGGGATAAACCTAGGCGATGTTAGATAAATATTAAATGATGAGCAGGTGAAACGCTTCCATCAAGAGTCTAATGTTCATGAAGGACGTTACCAGACAAGTGGGATATTCAATATGATGTCGACTATTGTTGGAGCTTGATGAGGGATATTCCAGACGCTATGCACAGTAGATCGTCTACGAAGAGAAAGTTTACTTACCATCATAGGTATGTTTACATTAACTAAACCTTTCCTTCTATACATTCATTGTTGTCCCATATTACTCTTTATCATAGTTGTATTATTTGTTTAACATATATCTATCAAAGAAATGTATCATATCATTGCGATTTGTTTCTTCCTTCATATATCCAATAATATATATATATATATATATAGTAATATATATATAATATATATATATATATATAATATATATATTAATATATATATATATATATATATATATATATATTAGTGAGTGTGGGCGATTAATCGTCATCGTCATCGTCATCGTCATTGGCAAAAATCGGCATATTTTTTTTCAATCGTCATCGGCAAATTTCACCGATTATTTTGCCATTAATTGAACAAATTTTAAGAATTTTGAATAATATTAAAACTCAATAATAAAATTAATAATAATAATTCTAACAATAATGATAATTAATTTTATTATATATATATATATATATATATATATATATATATATATACAATATACATATATATATATATATATATATATATATATATATTATTAGATATATATATATATATATATAAATATATATATATATATATTATATATATATACCCATTTTCTAAAGTATGTATGACATTCCAGTGCCGAATGGTTCGCCTTTCTGTTATGCTTTCATATCCACACTATCCTTCCAGACACATATCATATACACAGACTTATATCCACACCCCTCTTCTTGACAACATCTTACAGACATCCCTATCCCTTATACCCATAGTGTAGGGAGAAAAAATTGCCCACATCGTATGTCTTGCGTGTATTAGAAGCGACTAAAGGCCGGTGGTAGTAGGTTGGTGCCTACTAAACACTTATCTTTTGCCACTAGGAATCAATGCATGCCTCGGGAGAAGGTCGTGATCGCATGTAAGCACCCTTCTATCCTAAAATGTATGAATCGTAATCTGTATATGAAATGTCAGAGGAATAAATGTTGAGAAGATGAGGAGAGAGGTGATGGATGTATTTTAGAAAGGGCAAATTTGATTTGCTCGCTTTACTGAAAAAAGATGAAAGGAAAACGGTGTCAGATGCAGTGGTGTTGGTGTGAAATGTGGTTTGTTGCTGTGGAAGAATGAGAGGGGGATAGAAGGATTTGCAATTTCTGATGAGTGAATTGTGGTAGAGAGTATGGTAGATTTTGTTGTGTGGAGCTACGAGAAGTCTAAAGGTTAGATGATTTTAAGTTTGAAAAAGGTCAAAATTTGTGTGTTGCGACATATGATCCATCTGAGGGTAATGTTGAAGAGAGTACGATTTCTTGGGATATCTGAATGATGTTTTGGATCGAGGAATAGGCGGATTCGTTCATTTGCACATATCTGCCCCATTCAGGATTTTTTTTAACAGTGTCACCACCACTCACGGGCAGAGCCTATTCAAGGAGGGGGTAGTATCTCAAAAGTCACCGTCTAGCGCAAATTACGCATATGAGCCCAGACGCAGGGTTTAAAGTGAGGAGATTAAATTCAGTAGGAAATACAGAAAGATGAGAAGAGAATTTCCACCAGAACAGAGGTGGTGGGAAAGAAGGAAGCAACACAGCAAACTAGCCTGGAGTTACCAATGTCAACACAATACCTGTGGCAGATAGCAGCACCCCTTGTGATACGAAGGCTGTCGTAAAAGGAGCCTTGCCGCTGCGGTAACTATAGGATAGAGATAAAGCACAAACCATCGCGCCTCAAAGATAGAGGGTCAAGTGGAATAAAGCACTAACAGAACAGTTTATAAGCCTTTTGGCCTTGACTCGACCCTATCAAAAGCAGGGTGAAATCAGAGCCCCTTCCCTCAGCATATACTACATAACAAACAAAAACAACGGCGGATGAGACCCTGTATTAAGGCCTGTGCAAAAGCAACTGAGAAAAGAGGAAAGTCTCACAGTCTAAACAAACTTCCAGTCTTGTGAGGCCGAAGTAGTCAACCGTTTTGTATGTGAGGTTCCAAGATATTTTTGTATCATGGTAAGGCCAAGGATGTTTATATTATTCAACAGGAGAGACGACAGAACCGTCGAAAGAGATAGGAAAGTTAGAAGGTATTTTGGAGAAGGAGATTGTAGAAGTTGGGTTTTTAAAGAATTGAATTTCACAAATTTATATTCATCAGCGAGAATAAAATCGAAAGATTAAAACGAGAGGCAATTCTACAAGAAAAGAGGGAGCAGAATTGATATGAGTTAAAGAATGAAGGGTCAGTCATCGGAATACGAGTGGATAGAGTTAGAGGTGCAGTGAGAATATCATTAATGAAAAGTAGGAAAAAGTAGGATGATAAACAGAACTTGAGGAACACATTATTGACAGAAAAGAAAAGAAGTCGCCATCAACAACAGCTGATATTGAGCGATTGATAGAAAACTAGACATAAGTAAGCAAAGAGAAGGAGAAAACACAAAGGGAACTTGGAGAGCAGTGACGCATGCCATACTCGTCAAATGCTTGGATATGTCAAGCGCCACCAAGCAAGTCTCCCGTATTCCTTAAAAGCGAAAAACCATAAATCGGTTTGATAGAAATGTATATGCCAGTAGACTCCATGCAACGAGAGCCGTACTGGCGATCGGGAAGGAGTGTCCAGATGATCTAAGAAGTGAGTTGAGAAGGTTTTCAAAGATCTTAGATAGAGAATACAAGTGATGAGCTTACAGGCGATAGTTAGAAGGATCAAAAGCGGCTTCCTTTTTCTGAATAGGTTGGACTGTGAGAGCTTCCAATACTGAGGAAAGTGCTAGTATTGAGGACATAGAGAATATAGTTGAGCGAGGGGGCCGAAGAGATTAGCCTTTCAGTTGAGAAATTAGCAACACAAAGATTTAGATCGAATAAGAGGAGGAAAGGCAGAATTACAGAAGTTGCTAGAGATGAAAGATTTGTCATTAGGAGACAAGAAGGTTAGCGCACTTTCCTTTGATGAAAGCCCGCTTTGGTTTTCCGAAGAGTATCCCTACAACGGATTTTCTAGCTGAATAAAATTATCAAGAGTGATGAGAGAACGAGAAATTTTTCCACCCCGATAGGCACTGTCTCTAGTCTGAATGGCAGAGAACAAGCACGATCGAACTATGGATTATGAGGAAGAAAGATTTAGTAGAATGAATGAATGAAGAAAGAAAAATTTAGCTGAAGAGGAATGAACATGCTCATCCCATCAACGATTACAGCTCCCCCCTTATCTTTTAAATCTTTATTCATCCATCATTATTCCTTACTGAGGTAGCCAATTTGCTATCTTCTGCAAACTTGGAAACCTTACATTAAGTCCCTGGTCTAAATATTTTACATATATGAAGAACAGCCACTTGACCTAAGAAATCGTTTCGGACCACAAACATGTCTCCTTCATTTCCATTAGATAAATACTTTTCATTTTATTGATAATTATTATTATATGGGAAAGTTCTATAGTTGATCAGTTCATATTTTTGAAAAAATTTCTAATTTCAAAAAAATCTAAAGTCAGAAAAGGTTGTTATTAAGTTTTTTAAGCAAAAAATTCTTTAAGTGCAAGTTTCTGGATTATGTCAGAAGCTTGCACTAAAGAATTTCTTAAAAAACTTCAACTTAACAACTTTTCTAAACTTAGAAATTTTTTTGAACTTAGAATAATATTTTCAGAATATGAACTGATTCAATATAGAACCAATACCTTATTATTATTATATTATATTATTATTTTATTATATTATTATTATTATTATTATTATTTTATATTATTATTATTATTATTATTATTATTATTATTATTATTATTATTAAAAATTTTGATGGCTAAAATAATTTCGGGAGGTTGAAGCCCCTGACCCCCCTGTCTGCAGCCTTATATATATATAATACCGCGTATATAATATATATAATATATATAATATATAATATATATATATATAGTATATAATATATATAATATATATAAAATATAAATATATATTATATATATATATTATATATATAATATATATATTATATATATATATATATATATATATATATATTATACCGTAGTAATAATATATATATATAATATATATATAAATATATATATATATATATATATATATATATATATATTATATATATATATATATATTATATATATATAATATAGTATATATATATATATATAGAGAGAGAGAGAGAGAGAGAGAAATTTTTTAAAATAGTTTTTTCTCAATTAATTCGTTCATCGTCATCGGCAAAGTTGCTCTAATCGTCATCTCAATCGGCAAAATTTCATATCGTCCCATCACTAATATATATAATATAGTATCCAATAATTGTGATAGACCCTCTTGAAAAATGTAAAAATCAAAATATTACAAATCTGTGTTACACATAATATCTCACAAATGCGATGTGATATCAAAAACCGATTACATTTTTTGGAATCAGCACATCAATAATCAGTTGCGAAACCCCGTCCAAGAAATTTCATGTTTACCAGTGTTATAAACAAAGTAATAAAACAAAAAGTAAATAACTATTCTTACCTATAGCAAACCATTCACATATTAAAATTAATTAAATGAAATTGAAAAGTTTCGTAGTTATAAAGATCCCATAAATTATACTTTAAAACTTCATGTATTATATTAGTGCTTATATAAGTTGTAAAAATGGATTGCCTAGAACATTATGCAGAATCTCCAGTTTCAAAGAGGTGTTAATAACCGATCTTGTTAGTTTCTATAAAATGATATTCTTTCTTGTTCTAAAATATTTCTTATCGACTTTACTCGACTAATGATCGGTGAGCTGAAAGGGTATGTTATATGCTTAGTTTTTTCAAATTCATAAAATATTTCCAGTGTTTCACCATGAAGGGAATATCATTGTCTTCACTGGTCAAAGTAGGCAAACTTATATATTGTTTATTCTTGATGTAATTCCGTATGTAGCCTTTTACTTTTATTGTACAATAATCACATCGTCAGAAGATGGGACTTTCTTTTTTCACTCTCACTTTCTGTTTCTGTATGACGATTTTGATGCCACAATTTCTTTAAAACAAATCCATTAAAGGAAGGGAAAATGGAACCTTCAGCTTAACTTTCCCCACTAAGTGAATCATCGTCAGCAGAGAGTAGGAGCTAATTTCATGCATCTTCCATGCCTCAACAACCATTATTTTTACTGATCATTCTGATTCATGTGAAAAAATTAGCTTGAATCCGCAGATCTAATAAAATAGCTACACACAAAGATTTATCACATAGAAACTTAGAAAGTCTTTTTTTCTACTGATTTCTTAAGCTCTTCAACGAGTGTAATTATTTCCACTGAAGCTTTGCTTTTAATTGCCTTATTTAAAATTAGATTATTGCTAAAATGGAAGGGATTACTTGGGCGAATGTTACTTCACGTTTAATGCTTGTTTTATGATGTGTTCAAATGGCTTCAAGTAGAATGGTAATAATTTTGCCCACTGAAAATCAGTCAACCATTTACTATTGCATTCAGCAGCGATAATGGTAGGGAACTTGTGTTCAACAACTTTTATAGCATATCATAATTCGTTCAGCATGTAGAAACGTCTTGAATTATTTTATCTTTTTGACATTCAGCTGCATCTGTAAGGTTTTAAGCTTTGCAGCTGCCGTTGCTGAATGGTGAAAATGATGAGAGATAGCTTTCTGCAAGCTAAATTAAAATTATCTTTTTAACAGATTTCTGACATAATATTGAATCGTGAATGCTAGTGCAAACATGCTGAATAAAACATTGAAATTGATAAAGCAAGCCACTCTCCCTATACCAGCTACCGTTTGGTCCTTTATCCCATATCAACTTAAATGAATTCATTTTTAGAATATTGTGAAATGTCAAAAAGCCCTTATAGGAGTGACAAATAACAAAGATTTACCATATTGGCTACAAAATTTGGCTATATTTTTATTATTTTGGAAATAAGTTCTAAAATTTCAATTTTAAATTGAAAAAATAACTTTCCCTTATATTGACGTAATTTATTGTTTATAAAGCTTAATATTCGGCCCGAATTTCGGCAAAAAGCCGAATACCGAATATTCGGCATTTTGGCCGAATAGGCCGAATACCGAATACTTACCGAATATTCAGCACATCCCTAATATATATATATATATATATATATATATATATATATAATATATAATATATATATATTATGATATATATATATATATTACCGTATATATATATATTATATATATTTATATATATATATATATATATATATATAATAGCTTATATATATATAATATATATATACTAGTATATAGTATATATATATATATATAATATATATATATACATATCATAATATATATATATAATATATATATATATATATATATATATCATATTAGTGATTGCCAGCAGATGTCAATTTTTTTCCGTATCCGCGGTATATATATAATATAAATATATATATATATATATATATATTATATATATATATATTTCAATTTTTATTATATTATATATATATATATATATATATATATAATATATATATATAATATATATATAGTAGTATATATATTACAGATAATTATTATATATATATATATATATATATATAAATATAATATATAATATATATGATATATATAATATATATATATATATATATATATATATATAATATATATATATACATTATATATATATATATATATATATATATTATATATATATATATATATTTATATTATATATATATATATAGTATATATATATATATATATATATATTATATATATATAATAAATATATATATATATATGATATATATATAATATATATATAACCTAATATATTTCAAGGTTTAGCCACAATCTATTAATATAATTGTTACCAGGGTGCAAGACGGGGACCCAACTCAAATGCACACCACCAACCTCTTTCTCCGACCTCCGACTTTAATGAAAAATTTTACAAAGGATTATACTTTTTGCACTAGTATTGAAATTCAAATATAGGAAGGGTGCGCTTGAGAAACATAAATTTTTCTGCCTTTTCTGTTGAGTCTGTTTCTCTTTTCAACATATATTAGGCCAGCATTGCTAAATACTCTCTCACTTGGAACACTAGTTAGTTGAAAGGCCAAGTATTTCCTTAGGATAGGATCCAACCGATAGGATCATCATTTGTATCTAGTCGTTTTTCTTGGTGATAGTTTTCAAGCATTTTCACTACACCTTTTGCTAATGCGTGTGTTTCTTCATCACTACTTGACTGTAGAAATTCTTCCAGTAAATCTGTTATTGATTTACTTCTAGGAGGTGTTGGTTCTGTTGATTTCGTTTTTTTTTCCTATTAATGGGTGACGAATTAATAGACTGTTTGGATTGAAGTTTTTCAACTGCAACTCAAAGTGACGATTTAACTTGTTCCAATATTGTGTTGCAAAAAAACTTGCCTTTATAACGGGGATCTAAGTAAGTTGCAAGTTTTTTCTACTGATTTCTTAAGCTCTTCAACGAGTGTAATTATTCCACTGAAGCTTTTGCTTTTAATTGCCTTATTTAAAAATAGATTATTGCTAAAATGGAAGGGATTACTTGGGCGACTGTTACTTCACGTTTAATGCTTGTTTTAGTGATGTTGTCAAATGGCTCAAGTAAATGGAATAATTTTGCCACTGAAAATCAGTCAACATTTTCTGATTGCATTCAGCAGCGTATTATGGATAGGGGAACTTTTGTTCAAACAATTCTTGTAAGCATATTCATAAGTTTCTGTTCCAGCATGTAGAAACGTCTTGAATTAATTTATGCTGTTTGACATTCAGCTGCATCTGTAAAGTTTTAAGCTTTGCAGCTGCCGTTGCTGAATGGTGAAAATGAGATGATATGTTTCTGCAAGTAAGTAACATATCTTTAACAGATTTCTGACATAATATTGAATCGTGAATGCATAGTTGCAACATGTGAATAAAACATGAAATTGATAGCAAGCCACTCTCCCTTATACCAGCTACCATGTTTGGTCCATTTTCCCGTATCACTAAATGAATTCTATTTTTTAGAATATTGAAAAATGTCAAAGGCCCTTATAGGATCTGACAAATGACAAAGATTTTCGCCATATTGGCTAAAAAATTTGGCTATATTTTTATTTTTTTGGAAAATAAGTTTCTAAAATTTCAATTTTAAATTGAAATAACTTTCCCTTATATTGACGTAATTTATTGTTTATAAAGCTCAATATTCGGCCCGAATAGTTCGGCAAAAAGCCGAATACCGAATATTCGGTATTTTGGCCGAATAGGCCGAATACCGAATACTTACCGAATATTCGGCACATCCCTAATATATATATATATATATATATATATATATTATATATTATATATATAATTTATATAAAATAATATATATATATATATATATATATAATATATATATTATATATATATATTGTCAAGTTATCTTGCCTGGAGGCCATAATTTCTCAATTGTGAGATTCACTAGTTTATTTATTTAATTTTGGAAAGACTATTATTATTGATTTCACTATTATTTATTTAAGGTTATAATATTTCATACTTCACTCAATTTTATTATTTTATAAAAGAAGATTTATTTTGGCAAATGAGATTATAAAATTGTTCGCTCTGTAAAATGATAGGTAGTATTAATTTTAGAACTATCAAGTTAAGAATGTATTATTATTTTAGTAATTAGCTTATATTTAAGATACTGCCTAAAGACTATAAAAAAGGCAGAGATTTAATTGAAAGAGCTTTTGCGTTTCTACTATTCATTCTTGAAAACTTGTGATATGTTTATCTAATATTACTTGTTGGATGTAAAACTCTGCGAGTCTGGATGTTTCTATCACTGCACAACAATGAAACCAAATAACTATACCGTTCGCGTTATTCAGGAAAGTTTTAAAGGATTAATATAGTTCAAACCCCTAGACAACAGAAATATTTTATGATACTAACCGCGTGTTCCTCATCATAAAATATCACGACACGTTTTTGGGTGGCCTTGTCCGAGAAGGAATATATCAACATTATTTCTTCATCATACTTGCTGGATTCAGATACTCACATCTCTTTTATTCTTCACGGTTTCTCCACTTTGTCAACATTAACAATGGACTACCAATCCTGGTGCCAGATGGCTAAAGAATTAGGCCTAAAAGGCAAAGAGTCTCTCGAGTTCATTAAAGAAAGAGAGAAGGCCTACAAAGAAGAGAGGACTGCTGAATTGGAAAGAGCTGAAAGAAATGCTCAACTTAAAAAAGAGGAAGCTGAAAGGAATGCTCAACTCAGGAAAGAGGAAGCAGAAAGAGCTGAAAGGAATGCTCAACTCAAGAAAGAGGAAGCTGAAAGGAATGCTCAACTTAAGAGAGAGGAAGCCCAACACAAGAAAGAGGAAGCTGAAAGGAATGCTCAACTCAAAAAAGAAGAAGACGATAGGAAAGCTGCAGAAGCCGAACGCACACGGAACTTTGAATTGGAAAAAATAAGACTGTCCAATCAGTCTCAATCGTCCGTCCATTTAAGCAATGTATCCCCATCGACCAATGTTAAGGTACCGAATATGGCCCCGTTCGTCGAATCAAGGGACGAAATGGACGCATACATCCAACGTTTTGAGAGCTATGCGACATATTCAAATTGGGATCGCAGTTTATGGCCTCTTTATTTAAGTGCGTGTTTAACTGGACGTGCTTGGTCGGTTTATAGCAAGTTGCCTCCCAATTTAGCTAATGATTTTTCCAGCTTAAAGGAAGCCCTCCTTATTCAATTTAACGACGCCTTATATGATTTAACATTGGGAAATATCCCAGGCGCGCTAGGTCCGGAGACAATAGGTTACGGAAATGATGATAAAATTAATACCGACGAAGACACATCCACTGTTAAAGTTACTTGTGAAGCAGAAAATGCTATCGAAAATAAAAATGATACCAACGTGGACACATCCATTGTTGAAGTTACTTGTGAAGCAGAAAATGCTGTTGAAAATAAAAATGATACCGACGTGGACACGTCCATTGTCGAAGTTACTTGTGAAGCAGAAAATGCTACTGAAAATAATGATAAAATTAATACCGACGTGGACACAACCATTGTCGAAGTTATTTATAAAGCTGAAAATGCTATTGAAAAATATAATGATAAAATTAATACCGACGTGGACATAACCATTGTCGAAGTTGTTTATGAAGTTGAAAATGCTATTAAAAAAAATAGTGATAAAATTGATGTCGGCAAAGACACATCCGTCGCCGAAACAAATCATGCTACAAAAGATAGTAAAACAGTGGAAAGTTTGAATGGAAATCTCCCATTCCAAAACCAAGAAAACTCCTCACATTCAAGCTGTTTTGGAGCCAGTATTAACGAGACAATAAAGTCTGAGGTGACAGCAGTGGTGCCTGAGGGTGTTAATAGTAAATTAGTGGGAAGAGTGTTCCAGTTAACACCAGTGGAAGAAGAATATGTAAGGAAGTCGGAAGAAGAGAAAAAGTCTCAAACTGAGGCGTCATCTGAAGATCAGCTGACCACTCCTTTGGAAAATATCCAAGATGAAAAGGATGATGCAAATGAAGTAGTACCTGAAGAAAATAAAGAGAAAGGGAAGGAACTTCAAAACCATGAGAAGAATGGTATAGTAGAGACTGCAGAAACATTAATCAATGATGCTCTTTCTTCTCTTCTCGCTCAAGAATCTCGTGCAGTGAAGAAAGATTATGAACTCTCTGTAGTTAACCAAGAGGAAGTTGCAGTGACTGCTCCCACTCCCTTTTCTCCACAAGGAGGTCCCAGGTCAGTTCATTCAGAGTATCCCCATTCTCCATCAGGAGCAGAAGATGCAAAGGATTATGCACCAATAAAATCTAGGACGTTTAGCCAGCCAAAGTCCAGCCGCTTCTTTCTGGATGACCAAGAGAACTGGAATAGAGGAATGATCAAAGGCTGTTTGGAGAAGAAGAACATTGAAATTGGAAAACTCCAAACCGTCGTTGATACAAAAGAGTTTGCCATCTTGATTGATTCCATTGCAATGTCGAAAGGTCAAGATGAAGGAACAAACGGACAGAGGAACGATCCCGAAGACCGAGGAAATAAGAAACTCTTCAGCGTGGATTAAAGCAATGGCACAGTTTAAATACCGAAGGAAGGACTTGTACACTTTTCCGGCGAAGATATCCATGACGTTCTTTTCAAGACGAAAGATGTCACGTCACTTTGTCTTCTTAGGAGGGGCGTGTGTCAAGTTATCTTGCCTGGAGGCCATAATTTCTCAATTGTGAGATTCACTAGTTTATTTATTTAATTTTGGAAAGACTATTATTATTGATTTCACTATTATTTATTTAAGGTTATAATATTTCATAATTCACTCAATTTTATTATTTTATAAAAGAAGATTTATTTTGGCAAATTGAGATATATAAAATTGTTAGCTTGTAAAATGATAGGTAGATATTTAATTTTAGACTTATCAAGTTAAGAATTGATATTATTATTTTAGTTAATTGCTATATTTAAGATACTGCCAAAGACTATAAAAAGGCAGAGATTTTATGATAAGGGCTTTTTGCGTTTCGTACTATCATTCTTGAAACTTGTGATTGTGTTATCTCCTAATATTACTTTTGAGTAAAACTCCTGCTTTATCTTGATTGTTTGCTATCCTGCACAGCGACCTGATTATTAGAAACTATTCTCATTGGAACTTGAGCCCAGTTATTCAGGAAAGTTTTAAAGGATTAATATAGTTCAAACCCCTAGACAAACAGAAGTTATTTATTGATACTGAACCCGCGTGTCCTCATCTATAAAATATCACGACACGTTTTTGGGTGGCCTTGTCCGAGAAGGAATATAACTTAACATTATTTCTTCATCACACTTGCTGGATTCAGATACTCGATTCATAACAATATATATATATATATATATTTATATTTCAGCATATATATATATATATATATATATATATATATATATATATATAGCATATATATTAGCACTTATATATATATATATGTATATATATATATCTCTTTATATATATATATATATATATATATATATCTATATATATATATATATATATATATATATATATATATATATATATATATATATATATATACATAACTCTATATATATATATGTATATATATATATATATATGTATATGCTAAATAACCAATAACAATATGTATATGTACTGCTGTATAGCAAGAAAAATTTCACCTTTTCTTGTTGACCAGTGTAGTAATAATAATAATAACCAATAATATTATAATAACCAATATAATATAGCAACAATAGCTATATAATATTTATAATAATAATAACAATATATAACTATATATATATATATATATGTATATATATATATGTATATAACAATAACATATTATATATATGGGTAATAATATAATAATATATATAATAATATATATATAATATAATATATATAATAATAATATGTATAATATATAATATATATATATATGTATATATATATATATAATATATGTATAATAATAATATATATAT
>JABUQX010092014.1:5000-37500 GCA_015478945.1 Trachelipus rathkii | reverse complement strand
TATGGATGAGAGATCGAGCACGGACGCAACTGCAAAGTAATGTATACAGAGACTTAGACTCTATTCTAAAAATTAGATGAAATATATAACAAGTGCGAGCTGCAAAACATTCAAGTAATATTATTAGGGTAAGGTGAGACCATTTAATATATATCCACACAGTAACCACCAAAGATGTAGCGCTTGTCAGGGATAAGTACCTCAACAGATAAGTAGGAGCGTGAGGTGCAGAATCCTCCCAACATATTACAGATTCACTACATTTTAAAGATTTATAGCACCTTTTTACGTGCACCGGCGTAGAGTTTAGAAATGAATCGTGGTCTGCGACGCAGTACCCAGAAGGTGATGAACTATAGAACATTGAAGGGTTAACTCAGATTACTTATAGATCCTCGAGTCTTACGCGTTACTAACTAGATATATACAGATAGAATTGGGATACGTAGGTCAGAGGTAGAAAAGTTAAGAGGGTTTGATATAAGTTGTGGCTTTTGAATGGAGACTGTGATAAAACATATAAATTCTCTATGCTCCGCTCAGAATGTTTTTCAAAGCTTAATTAAGAAGCCATGTGCAACTGGGAGAAGCCAAAACTTGGGTATATGTTACGCGCATCAACTAAACTATGACTTTTATTTCTTATCATGCCAAAACTAGGGCTGTTATTGAATAACAAAGACCACTTGCTACTACGTAGTTATGACGAGAGTATATATCTTTGGCGCTAGTCGATGAAATCAAAGAAAATTACCTCCGAGTAAAACATAGAATAGATATCTCTTCCTTCCTCCTACCCTGAGACCATAACTTAAGGCAATTAACCGCCTGGGATGTATAGGTTTCCAAGATTAATATTGTGTGTTATGCTCTAGCATACAAGAGATAAAGTTTTTGTTATTTTTGGCACAGTTAGATAAGTGATATTGATACTGAGTAAGTTGGTCAAAATTGATAATTTGATAAATGATGGAAAGATGTTTGTATAAGGAGATATATATACTATAGGACTCTTAAGAGGTTGGTTTTTATAGTGAACTCCACACATATAGTATAAATATCTATATTCCAGATCTTAACAAGAATTAGAATCGGACAGTATTGAAGTCGCAAACATATAACTCTTAAGACGCTATTAATAACATGGGAAACAAATTTGAGATAATTTTGAGTGGAAGAATTAAAGAGTGAGTCTGTGCCAGTGAAGGAGTGGAATAAAGTTAGAAGAAAACAGCTTGAAAGGTCATAATGAATAAGCTACATAAATAGAATAGAAGGTATAAATAGAACGAGCTTAAAAGGATGATCACAACTGAATAGGGAAGGTAAGAATATTTAATAATCAGCTTATATATAGCATAGATTCATACATATATTATAGTAAAATATACGACTAGGTAAACAATTATAAACTTGAGCCAACTTATTGAAGGAGGGAAATTACCAAAAGATAGGAAGCTTAGTATAAGAATTGAACGGATAATATACTATAATATCACTATAGTCGAATAGTCGTCAGAACCTACTCATTTCTAAACTTACTCAAAACACTACAACTTAGAATAACTTGCTCGAACTATGACTTGTAACGGGCAGGAAAACTACAGGCCAGTAACAGTAAAGATAAGTGAATATCACCAGTTTATGACTGTAGAGCATTGAGTTTTAGACGATCATGGAGCAATATAAAAAAGGATAAAAATGAGATTCCACATGGAATGGCGAATGATTTTATAAGAGTTTAAAAGCTGGGAAAAGCAGCCATACTTTTTCGGAGGATTGTCTGGGAAGCAGAATTTTGCGAACAGGTTCCAAACTTAGATGAAAATTTATGTATATATATTAAGGAAAAAGAGGAGTTATTTATTGAACGAGATAATATAAATGAGTGCCAGCGTCAGATAGCACACCACTATCCCTCAATAAAACAGCAGAGGGGCGAGATAGTTTATACTGCCATTATAATGAGGCCACTTAAGTAATTATGATACTTAGACGATACATATCATAGATATTAGGATTCATTGTGAACTACAGCATAGAAGGTCTCAAAGTGTAAGCCACAGGTAGTAAAACATAAGGCACCTGCCATTAAGTTATCAGTAAAGAAGGATAGATAATTAGGAATTCATCAAATGAAGTGTATTGGAGAATTACTAAATGGAATTGTGTAATACTGAAGAAAGTAATTAGTAATATTTTTCAGATCAGATAAGTATATATCCAGATATCGAGGAGTCAACATGCGAATTAGTAGTATTCGATAAAGTCGCGACGACAAATTATCCGAAGAATTATGCAGAAGTGATTCTCGTATTGCGCACATATATTGATGGCCACAGCGTCACGTTATATATTCATATTGCTATCCTATTTAAGGGAGATACCAAAAGGAGGGAATCACACTGAGCAAATTCCTTCCTACTCTATTGGAATAAAGTCATAAATATAGAAATAAATAATGTTCAGCTGCAAACTAGATTGCTGGGAGATTACCCTGGGTCGCCCGTAGATAACTTTAGGGAGCTATGGAGACATCGAGGGATTCCCAACTTACAAGATTACGAGGGAGTGATAGCACCGTTCGAAGGGATACAGATTGCCACTAGAAGAACAAGTGTCATTGAACTATGGGTTTCTGGAAGAAAAAGTTTTCATAGAAGATGGAATGGGCCTGTGCATCCCCATCAGTGATTGCAGACTTCTACTTTTTACGTTAGGCCCTTAAGCATCCTTGGGATTTGTTCAAAGCAGACCTAAAGATATATACCTAACCTAGAAGAGTTTAGAGTACCTGAGGCAGCTCCATTAAAGAACGAACAACCTTCTCACATACTGCACAAACGTCGCCCTTCCTCTAAAGCAGAACGCGCGTGAATGCCCATTTACGTGATCACACAAAACATGTTAGTATAAGCAAAATTAAGAGAACGAGAGAGGCCAAACTTCGTGCGATTTGATTTAGGAGACAAGATCATTAGTATAATTGAAATTCAAAATTGTGTAATCGGGAAAAGAGTAGATAATCGCTGACATTTATTGAACGCTATAGTGAAGAGCGCTTAATAGGCCCAGATATACAGGCGTTTCGTAAATCGCTTTTATTAGTTGGTTTTATCTTATGAGGGGTTGTGTTAGGAAAAATCCAATCGTAATATCCTTCCATTAGTTTACCAGATATGCGCTCATATCGTGGTTATAATCGTAGAAAATCGTTATGTATGTAGGGAGGTTTCACTAGAGTCACATTACATAAGGATACATGAATAATTAAGAATACTGAACGAATAGTTGCCTATACGGCTGTCCCCCACAACCTTATTTCAATTCGTAGAGATATAAGAAGGGTTATACTCACAGTTCTAGATCTTGAGTATCTGCATTGAGATACCCACCACTAATATTATAGAGAAATCATCCAAGTGCAATTGTGGAGTATGAATCTTTTTTAGAATATATTCTTACAATCTCATTCATAGTAGTTATTATCAGTATAAAATTAAGGCATCACACTATATTTTGTAGAGAACTGCAACTACATTTCAGGGGATGAAAAGGGTTCACATATTGGATAAACAGTATCGTTGACGATGGAAAAATCGAAAAAATATTTATTAAAATACAATGATATAAAAGGGAAAAAGACTCTTAGTTATCATTGAATAACAAGGTAATTTAAAGCAGCCAGGGGTGAGTCTAAAACTAGCGTAAGAAAATTGTGATAAAAAACAGCCCATCGAGAACTTATTTCTGTAAAGACTCATCGTCATCCCAGTACGGGATAGAAACCTCAGGCGAAGTTTGGAAAATTCAAGATTAACAAGGAACATGTTACAGGAGTGATTGGTAAAGTTCGTACATTATCAGGAGACCGATGCCACACCTGTGAAGCACAACGGGAATGTGTAAACCTAAAAAATTCCATATATTTGTTTGTTCTGTTAGAGATATAAGATAAGGATATAATATGAAGGGGACTACCACAGTCCTTTTCCTTGTAATATTAACTCGGGGTGTCTCAACAGATATGATATGTGCCAGAGGTTTGATGTATTGCTAAGTTCGAGATTGCAATTATCGACTAACTCGCCTACCTGTGAGGATATCTCGAGTATACAACATTAGACACTTAAGTCAATATACAACCTACCCCATGCTTAAACGTCACTCAGCACCCTCTCAACATTTCATATGTGTCACGAAACTGCGTTCTGGGAACGCTTCCAGTGTCTACGCTAGTTGCCTAAACATTCTACTACACATAGTCATGACAAGATTAAAGCTTATACTTATAGAGTCTAGAAAAATTATAGCTAAGTAAAGAGAATATATTTAATATTTTAACACGATACTTAGCATTGAGCAACTTCAGACTGAAATAAATGAGATATCGTACCAAACTTTTATTTGTTGTATTTGTAAATTCAGTTTTAAAAATTACAAAAATATTTATATCCGCATAACAACGCTATCTTTATCTACAACACCACTCACCACATATTATTTAATGATTATAATATATATATTATATATAAATTATATAAATATAATATATATTATATATATATATTAATTATTATATATATATAAGTGATATAATATATATAATTAAATAATTAAATATATATAATATAATAACTATATTTTATATATATTTATATTGATTAATTTACATTGTCAATCTGTGCGAGGCAGGAACGCTAATAATGTTACTACAAAGCAAGAGTTATAATATAGTTCGGTATATATTCTACGTGTTCCCCAGCGGTGTGGAGAAAAGAAGGGGGTGCAACGATTGATTACATGTGTAATATTTTAAGTAAACTATTTAGAATTGTGCAAGTATACTGCATAATTTGAGGTTTAATGAAGAGGGGTAATACAGGGTAGGTAGATGTAGTCGTAAAAGAAATAATAATAGTAGACCATATATTGGATGATTATGAGGATAGATAGTCAGGAATAGTTTAAGTGTAGAGGAAGTGTCTGTATTAAGAGTCTGTGTGTTATGAAAGATAAAAATAAATGATGAGTGTAGTAGGTTATAATTACAGTTTAGTTTCCTAAATATAAATTGTAGACTATAATACTATATATAGTAATCATTGGATGAGTGAATGAGAGGAATAACGCGGGTTGTAACTATATACACTCATATAGTATGGTCCCCGTGCCTACTGACTTTCACTCACCAATCTTGGGATCATCTAATGAGTCGAACGGGGGAGAGCATCGTTGGCCCGATTCTTAGGCGGCTGAGTGGAAGTATAAGAATATTGGGGGATCGAAGCGTAATTATTCAAGAAAAATTGAATATCTAGAATTGTTAATATATTTTTGCCTTACATATTAATTGGGAGGCTTTTATGTACGTTACAGGCTCTTTCTTAAGCTGCTTCTCTATATAAAGTATATAGAGTAAGCTTCTGCTTTATTTTGTATATTTAAGTGAGTGTGCTAGTAGGATTAAGGGGTGAGAAGATGGGGACGATTAGGGAAAGGCTGGTGAGAAGTAAATTAAGATGATTATGATTAGGAGTAGAAGTGATAAAGGTGGAAAAGGTAGCCTGGAAGTAGTTCATAGTGAGTATATAGAGGATGTCTCATATAGAAGCTAATTTCGATTTGTCAGTGTTGAGGATACGTGTGTTTGAGAGAGCGTATACAGTAGGGTAGAGAGAGGTAGTAGTGATTGAACCCAAAGAGTCGGAGATATATGCCTACGTGAGCTCTGTTCTATCGTTGTCGAGCAGAGTAATGGAGTCTTGTGAGTTTGGGGTAGTGGATTGTAATTATTTTAAAATACGAGCTAATGATTTAATTATCTCTCTCTGTGAACGAGCGGCAGCTTTAGTATCTCAAAGCGTGTGATATTATCGTAAGCGTGTGTTCAGTAAAAAGGTTGCAGTTGATTGTCATTAGAGCAGTAAGGGAAAGGGATTTATGTATTTATCTTTTTGATGTAGGAAATTAATATGTTGTGTGGATTAAAACAACAAATCATTGATCGGTGAGAAACTTGTCCTCATCACTCACAAGGAAAGTGAAGATAGGTTTGAATGAAACAGCAAGAAATATGAAAGACAACATGCTACAACACAAAAATAAAGGGAAGCGTATACGTTTTTATTTTTTATACAGTATCATAAAATGAAGATAGTGACACGTTCTTGGTAAGAAGTATGTTGTAGGTACAGAAGGAAGGTTGACTGTTTAATCGTAGCCAGATAAAGGAGGAGCCCACAATGATTCTATCGTGAGATTATGTGTATGCATAACGTAGTTTGAAAGAAGAGAGACTGTGCATTTAGTCAAAGATGAGACGGACACAAATGGCTATATTCATTGTATTCCATGTTCTGAACCCTATCGCCCTATGATCATAGCAATAAAAGTTCTTTATTCGTTGCACAATCTCTCTCGGATGGACACTATATCGTCAGCAGATCAACGAGCGATCTATTGTCAACTACCTCTCATCATCAGCGTATCTTATATAGATAATAATTCTAACTTTATTAGATTATCACATGTTGAGAATCATACTGTGATATCTGCACAATAGAGATGTCTGTGCGAGACAGGGGTTGAGTAGGAAGCGTGATCGAAGGATACTATATAGCTGCGCCCTCATACAGGCACACTATAATACAAAGTACACTATATTAGACGCAGCTGATCGCCATATACATATATCGTATCACTGCTGCGAGCTTCCGGTCCACCTCGTACCAACATACTGCTAAGTGCTTCTGACTTGACAGTGACAGTAGGACGGATGGCGCAAGCATCTAGTAGGATTACTGTACACTCCTGATTTAGCGCACTGGACATGAGATACATACAGCTAGGTATTCTCTGAGGCGACGATAGAGCAAGAGAGATTACTATTAGAATGTCTAACCACAACAAACCGACTTAATCGATGCTCTGAGATAGCTGTGCAGAGATCTTCCCGACTCTGACATATAGTTTTGAGTAAGCTCTCCACCGCCTATCGGACTATCGCGACGGTAGGCGGGTATTGTCTTATACGAGAGCACAGAAGGCGAAGTAATGTTATAATAGAGACATAAGAGTTGGTGGTGAGTAGATTACTAAGTACACTAGCACCTATTACTTATACTCTACGTGAGCCATGCCACATCGAACATCAGTACGAGCCCAGATACTAACAAGGCGACACAATGGTATCCACATATCGACGCAGTTCTTGATCAGGGATGCTACATGCGTTCTCACATATATGTAGCTCTGCACGAGAGACACTGGATAGTCTTCTGAGAGCTATTACATAATAATGATCAAGGTATACAAAGCGATTAAGATAAAGTGAGTATGATTCTGTATGACAATATGATTAGACAGAACGTTCGAATGAATTAGAGGATACAGCTATGAATGATGATGCGAGCCTCGGTTTCGGAGCTAGTAAAGCCGATTGCGTCATTTTATAATTATTGGATTAACTTATTACGTGTGCTCACATTTGTCAGAGAGTGATAATGAATAACTCCTATAATGAATGAGTTTATGAGTATATGAGTAAATATCCAAATGAGTGTATCCTGGCAGTTTATATAGGTGGAGTAGCTAGTATAAAAAAAGGCTCTATGTACTATTAGTATACGAAGAGTGACCATGCAACAATTCATAATATGGCACCTTGTAGCAAAAGTATCGATAGATATATAAATATACACGATCAAGTGGCGAGAGTATATATGGAAAATCAGGAAAGCAATATTATAATATAGATCGGCGTAATTGTGTAATGATTTGAAGTGATTTGTGTATTTATATTAGTGTAATAGTAATCTTAAGTTATTTAATTGATCTATTGTACATTTATTATTATTGTATTAGTATTATTATTAATATATATATATTATTACTATTTTAATTGTTTATTCATCGTAAATTTAATGTATTATGTCTTATTATTATTCCTTCTTACTTCCTCAGAAATTTAATTCGATTTCTACCTTATTGGATCATCAAGGGTGGACTAGCGCGCTCATGTTATGGTGTACTTGCTCCACCTAAGGGTAAAAGTCCGGATTAGTATATCAGGCCTAAGCCTGAAGGGAGAATGGTGCAGTGATGAAAATCATAACTGAGTGCTGATCGATAGTGATTTGTATGGGACGCCTTAAGGATTAGACATGTCAACTCAAAAAAAATTAATATTATATTGATATATATAAATATTATTTGTTAGATTGTAGTGTCCTATATAGTGTGTTTTACTATAATCTAAATGTGTAATTACACTTTTATGTTTGGAGTAAAATGAGTTATTAATTATAGTAGAATTGGGAAAATTAATATTGGTTTTATTTAATTTATATATGTGTTATGTATATTTTATGTAGTTAATGTCATAATGATAGTAATGTATTAATGATGGGGTGTTAATTTATATTGAATGGTTAGATTTATGTGTATTATATTGTGCATATAATGTAAATATATAATATGATAAGTATATTAATTGTGAGTGGTTATAATATATTAATTATAGAATCCTGTAAAGGAGAGTAATATATAGGCACTGTAACTATTGTTCCATCCCTTCCCCTATATATGAAATCTTATAATTATTTTTACTGATATTACCAGCAGTTGATTCTATAAAAAGGAATAAATATACTTAATCTGAATAGGTATGTTTGATATAATCAATATAATGGACTATTTGTTTGCTATAATTTTCAGAATATTGGAGCGTTTGATTCGCCTGGGTCTGGCCTCATCAGATCGAGATTCGAGTTATCAGGCAACTATATATATTTATCAAAAACTTTATACGTACCCCGGCTCAGTAACTGATCTTTAATTATATCCTGTCATTCCCATACTCCGGCGGTATTTCAACTGCCACTCCGCAAGCTTTACTATTTCGTACCTGCGGGTTATATTAAGTCATCGCTCTGCTATTCTTATCTCGGTAGTGACTGTTTCATTCTGCAACGAACCAGCATGATACAACTCAAATAACTCGTAAATGATATCTGAATTGATTAGGGAGAGAGTAAGTTTGACTAGTTTATGAGAGTGTAATCGCTTATGTTACATTTACTCGCTATGAGAGGTATATGGATCGTTTAAAGGGATATGAAACATCTACGGTGTAATTCCTTGCTTCTTGTGCGTCTGGTAGATGAGTATGTACGCAGACAGTGGTATACATACATATTTTTACTATATGTCACAGTGACCGCTGGCAAAGTGAAGCAGATCTGAAGAGACATCGGAGATTCCATGGGCTGGTGAGCCTCTTGAGCTAATCTGAAACCTAACGTAACCGGTAACCCATATACATAGCGATATATACTGAGTAAGAAATCTGCAGGAACAACGATCAATATAAGTCGCTCCATTCAGTGAAGACAGAAGACCTATACACGCCTAAGATGAGCGCCCTCTAAAACTGCAAGGGATTAGACTGTATGCGTTTAGCTCAACCTTCAAGCTGTACTATTGGAAGAGATGTCGGTATAACAGAGGAGAGAGACAATTATAGGTGAAATAGACAAAGAGAATAGTCGAGGTAGGGACAAAATAGCATATAACAGTAAAATCGCAACAAGTATAATGGAGTGTAAAAAAGAGGTAATCGGAATGAGTATAATGTGGAGAATGAGTAGAGATAAGCGTCAGATCGACAGAGTAGAAGAGGTGCGCTCAGAAAATAAGAGCGGTTAATGAGTTTCCTCAGAGCGAGGAGGAAGACGGATGGGGTAGTATTAGAAGTAGAACACGTTAAGATATAATAGAGAGTTGTTAGATATTTGAGGCCCATTCTCGAAAGTTTTATGGAGTTCGTTGAGAAAAACAATAGGTGAGTGAGGTAAAGATAGTGTAAATAATTAAGTGAAGACGCAGTAAGTCAGATAAGTAAGTATGAGCGCTGAGTAACAAGGCGAGAATCTAATAATTTGTGTGAACGAGTAGGGTTCTGTTGTTGGATCTGACAGACATGAGATAGAGTCGATAAAAGTAGGTAAATAGTGGCGTAGGTTTACCTGAGCCACAAAATCTCTATACAGAGAAATAGGAGTTCTATGAGAAAACGAGATCTAGATAGCTCACGCCAAGTAGTTTTTATTCGTCCAGGCGCCTGTAATGTTCTATCGAGTTCTTAAATCGAAGCGAATATACTTAGAAATGGCGGTCGTTAACCTATAATTCCACGTGGTTTAGAAATCTAGTTAGGGTCAAGATGAAATGCCAGGGATCCCAGGAAATAAGTTGGTAATATAGTATTTGAGTCATAAAGGGTTAGAGAGCGGTGATTATTGTGATAGTACTAGCTAAGTAAATAGGAGAGGAATTTAGGAATAGTAGGGTAGTGATGTGGAGAGATAGTATATTGGAGGATATGGGTTGTTGGTAAGAGCGGTAAGTAATAGCTAGTGTTAATTGATTTAAGATGTGATAGGGCATCAGTGAGAATGGAGGAACATGATAGAGTGGTTAGTAGTAAGATGAATATTAGGGAGGCATGAAGGGATTAAGGAAGGAGAGAAGTGATATAAGTACCAATAGATGTGTTGACTATGGAGTCATAATAAGAGCGACGGAATCTATTATAGCTGAGAATAATGATATAATGACTAGGAAGAGAGGAGTTAGTGAGTTTATGAAGGAGGATAAAAGAGTAATAGGTATAATATTAGAGGTGTATATGACTAGATTAATAGAAATTAGTGTGTAGTTATATATTAGAGTATGAAGGTGTGAGAGTTTAAGAGGTGCGATATAGATTGTAGAAGGTAGATTAATTAATAGTGAGTGTATGAGTATGATAGATTGAGATTAGGACTGTAACTTAACACAACTACCCACGCTTCATAGAGAGAGTAGAGTGAGTTTATAATATGTATTTAGTTTATATATTATATACGAATAAATAAAAATAAATTCTCGAAATTCATAAAAAAAAAAAAATAATATATATATTATATAATATATTTAATAATTATATATATAAATATTATTAAATATTAATATAATAATATATATATATTAATATTAATATATAATATAATATAATATATATTAATGATATTATTAAATTATATAAAGAATAATTTAATGGTGAGACCAATTGTTTATTTCTTTTTTTAAGGAACAAAGTAACGAAAGGTATTTTGAAGTTCATGTTTATCCAAGAGGAAAGACATGAAAAGAATGAATTTAATTATACATTTATATTTAACTATATTTTACTAAATTAATAATTAATAATTATAATGATATTATATATTATATAATATTAATTAATATATATTAATAATATTATTTATAAATATATTATTATTATATATATATATTATATATATTAATATATATATTATTATATAATAATATGTAAATATATATATTAATATTTATTATATATATATATATATTATATATATATATTAAATATGAATTATATATTTAAATATTATATATATAATAATATTAATAATATATTATACTTAATATATATTTAATTATAAATATTAAGAATATAATATATATATATGTAGGGTACATGTATTATTTTAAATAAGATATATTTATGTAAACTGTAATATACTCAACTTATAGATGCTTAATATTAATTATTGTTACTCCTATTAATCAGAAGTGAAACAAATATATTATATATATTGATGCATATATATTATATAGTCACCCTAGTTTGAATATATGTTAAGATAATATATGTGTGATATGATATAGTCTAATAATAGTAAATTAATGTCTTGAAATGAATATATATAATATGGAATTGATGTAAGATATAGTTCATAATTAGAGATAAGTATATAGATAAAGGCTCTGTCATAAATAGTGATATGTGAGATAGATCAGTTATTTAATATATTTGGTACATTATTTAAAATAACTGTAATGTGAGGTTATTATTAATGTATGTCGGTGCGCGATGCCGTCTAAGTTTATATTAGGTACTCATATATACCATACTGGGCCAAGGATGAAACCTTACATTGACGAGATGCCAGATTGTCCATCGTAGTCCCGTGAAACCCTAGGTGGATTTTTCTGAATGCGACGAGTCTCACTACGGGTATCAAGGGTAGCTAGTATTAATAGACCTGGGGCCTTCTTTTCAGACATCGTACGTCATATTTCTATATCACACTATTTTCTGTTTCCAGGCATGTGATCACTAACACTTATCCCCACAGTACATGTTATGAGATAAGTAAAGGTGGCTGAAACGATGATGATGATGACGTAATTATATATATATTGATATATAATAATATTATATATATCATATATATATATATTACTATATATATATATATATAAATATAGTTATTATATATATATATTAATATATATATATATATAGAGATATATATATATATATATGCTTGCCGTATATATATATAAAGTTTTTATTATGTACAACGCTCATATTTTACATAATACATACGAGCATAATAAGGCTTTGATTAAATTCTCTTCATATGTGCGAGATATAATAAAATTAATAAATAATATTAATTAAATAATATAATAATATAAAATAAATAATAATAATAATATAATAATTAAATATATAATATTAAATAACAACTATACAATAAATAATATAAAGATAACGAAGGAATATAGTAAAATAAATTATATTATTATTATTTTATTATTACTTATTATTTAATGTATTTAAATTTTATATATCTTACGTGATTGTAACTAAAGTCCATCTTATGATATGGTTAAATTTATACTTTTATTCAATAATAGAGTACATTGATAAATGAAAATTGATGTCATTTCTTGTTAAATGCTGCTTTAAGTATTTGCATAAATAAACAAACTACTTTCAATATTTTGGTCAAAATATGAGATATCCGTAGATTACTATTCGTTTATACCACTTTGACCTTCTCTCATTTTAATTGAAATGATTCTATAGATGAAACATTATTGCAAAACTTGTAAAATTAAACTGTAAATATTTTCATTCTTTTTTTTTTTGATAAATGTATTTCAACTAACCCAGTAGTATGTATTATATATATATATAATATATATATATATTATATATATATATATATTATATTATATACTATAGTATATATATATATTATAATATTAATATATATATATATATAATAACTAATACTATGAAGTTGCTGTTTAAATTAAGAATTACTAGAAGTTGTATATAGGTTAAAAGAAGATGAATATAGATATATATAATTAATTAATTTATAATATATATATATATATATATATATATATATATATATATATATATATATATATATATATATATATATATATATATAAATATATATATTATATATATATATACTATATAATATATATATATATATTATAAATTATATATATATATATTATATTATATATATATATAATATATTATATTAATATAATATATATATATAATATATATATATATATATATATATATATATTTATATAAATAAGATATATTTGTATATTTACTTAATAAATCTCTAGCCGTATTATAGTCAACCGTGACTAATGACTCATAGATATATATATATATATATATATATATATATATATAAATAATAAATATATATATTATATAAAATATATTAATTTAATAATATATTAATAAAAATATATTAATGCATCGATATCTTTTTTTAAATATTTTTCCATGAGTTTAATGCAAAGAATTATTATTGGACATTTTATTTGGAATAACTTTGATTGCTGAAACAGGAATCATTTTTATTTTTTGAAGAAATTTACAAAATATTGAAAGTATTCAAAATGTTTTTTTCAACGTGATGAAACTCGGGTTAAATAACTATGAAAAAACATTCTTAAAATCTAATTTATTTTCTTATTAAAAAATATAAATACACAAATAAATAATATCTGAAACTTATGTTATTAAGGTTCACAAAATATAAAACTAATTTTCATTAAAATATTTTAATTTCGTTTCATTTTCATTTATTGACAAAAATATTTTTTTTTTACTCCATCAATTAACTCTAATAATTATGTTTTAGTTTGAAGAAAGTTCAATAAATTGTAAATAAATTACTTCTTCGTAAGAAGATCAAAGTCAATTTAGATAACTTGAATAAATAATGCTGATAAGTTCGAGAAGTTAAGCTGGGTAAAATAGATCAATTTTAGTATGCTAGGTTAATTGATTAAGATATTGGTTGAGACCTCTTTAACACAAAGCAAATCTAAATCAATCTCGGTCAATCCAATTATATTATAGATCTTTATATATACTATGTCTGGATTGAACTGGATTGATTCAAATTGTCTGGATTCAACTGAGTTAATTCAAACTATGTCTGGATTAAATTGGATTGATTCAAACTATGTTTGAAATAAATTGAATTGATTCAGACTATGTCTGAATTGAAGTGGATTGATTCAAACTATGTCTGGATTGAATTGGATTGATTAAACTATGTCTGGATTGAACTGGATTGATTCAAGTTGTCTGGATTCAACTGAATTAATTCAAACTATGTCTGAATTAAATTGGATTGATTCAAACTATGTTTGAAATGAACTGAATTGATTTGGATAATGTCTGAATTGAAGTGGATTGATTCAAACTATGTCTGGATTGAATTGGATTGATTAAACTATGTCTGGATTAAAATGGATTGATTCAAGTTGTCTGGATTCAACTGAATTAATTCAAACTATGTCTGAATTAAATTGGATTGATTCAAACTATGTTTGAAATGAACTGAATTGATTCAGACTATGTCTGAATTGAAGTGGATTGATTCAAACTATGTCTGGATTGAATTGGATTGATTAAACTATGTCTGGATTGAACTGGATTGATTCAAGTTGTCTGGATTCAACTGAATTAATTCAAACTATGTCTGAATTAAATTGGATTGATTCAAACTATGTTTGAAATGAACTGAATTGATTTGGATAATGTCTGAATTGAAGTGGATTGATTCAAACTATGTCTGGATTGAATTGGATTGATTAAACTATGTCTGGATTAAAATGGAATGATTCAAATTGTGCTGGTGTGAATGGCGAGAAAATAATCTTGCTATTGGGTATGGAGAAACTTTCCTAAATCTTCGGCAGTCACTTTTTTATGATTTTTGATTCATTAGTGTTTGCTTGATGTGAAAGGTTTTTTTTGGCTTAATGGAGTATGTTACGATGGATTAAATAGGTTAGTTTATTTATGGTAGTTTGGTAGTTAAGTCTTGTAAAATAAAGTTAGGCAGAGAAGATTACGTTACATTAGATTACGTGATTACGTTATGCTAGGTTATTTGATTATGTCATATAGTTTAAGGTTTCACGATTGTTTCTTGAAAATGAATTTGTTTAGGTTACTTTGGAATTAATAACAAAAATTTCATCCCTTCCCGTAAGTAATGAATAAATAACTGATGGAATCAAGCAAAGAAAATCACTCCCAATTCGGTAGGTTGCCAGAATTCTCCTATTGGTCGGAATTTATGAAGTACTTTCTTTTTATTGGTCGACATCTCAATAATATTTTAAAATAATCCTTTTAAAAATAATTGCATAAAATAAAAGTATCTAATAATAATAACGATTTAATAGGTACTTTTACTTTGTACAATTATTTTTAAACATTTTTTATTTACTTTCTTTTTAAAGATTTTATTATTAATAATAACGATTTAATAATAATATTTAGAAATAAAAATTATGAAAAGTAGCTTAGCTTATTAGATTAATTATTATTATTGAAATCGGCAACCCACCAATTTGGGTGTGATTATCTTTACATGATCCAAATGATGTCAGTCATGTCTGTTCAGTGATAGATAAAGTGTAAAGAATTTCTTTAGTGAATATGTGTTGAAGCAGAAAACAAATTGAAAAGCAAATATAAAAATTACTTTAAAAAATTGACATTAAAATAAAATAATTGCTCTTAAAAGTTGAAATACATATAATTAATATATTATTATTATCATTATTATTAATTATATATAATTATTATTATTATCATTTTTATTGGCTTATTATAATTAAATTAATATATTTATTATATTATTAATTTATAATCTTATATATTAATTATTATAATCTATTATTAAATTATTATAATTTTTTAATTATTATATTTATTAAATATTTAATTATTGGAAATTAACTCTTTTATTATATATATTTATATATATTATTATATATTATTATATATTAATATATTATAATAATATATATTAAATTAATTATTATTATTATATATATATTTATTGTTATTATTATTATATATTAATATTATATTGATATTAATTATATTGATATAATGTTTAATACATAATTATAGTTAATGATATTATTAGACTGTTAGATTTATTCATAAGGATTTTTCAATTTATAGATAATGAATTATTATTATATTATTTATTAGTATTAGTATTAGTAATATTATTATTTTAGAGTAATATCCTGTGATTTTATGTAATCAAATTATATAGTTTATATTAATATATTTTATAATGTTGTATAATTAATTAGTATATTTATTATTAATTATATATATTTATTATTATTATCATTTGATTGATTATATTATATTATTATATATATTAATTATGTTTAAATATTATTATTAATTGAATTATTATTTATAATTATAATTGATATTATTTAGCTTAATATTATTATTAAGACGATTTAACGAAATATAAATATTTGGATGATATAGCATGTATTAGATATTATAATAAAATGGTGTAATAGTGTCGTGGAGTGATTAATAATTATTCTAGTATTATTTGATTACCTTATATTAATATTCATACACGATTTAACAACCGCTACAACAACATTCAAACTTATAGCAATCGTACAATCACGATGGGGCCGAAATGACGAGATAAGAGTTCAAAGCTTAGAAGATATTAGCATGAGGAATGAAGATGAAAAATATTTTTTTATATTGATAACATTATTTACTTGATATTATATACTGATTTTTATATATTTTAATTATTACTCCTGATCAATTAACACAAATTAATTATTATGGTAAATCATATTGATACTTAAACTAACTAATATATTATATTCATTGTTTTACTAATATAAGTATTGTCTCCGTTAACCTGCTAGGATGAGAGTAAGTATTTATGTATTTCATATATTTACAATTTGATTATATAATGGCAAACAAATTCACCGTGATTTTTCATGATATCGTGTATGCTTGTTATTTTGGATTTAATTTATAAATTTCGTTATTGTATTATGTATCATTATTTGTATATTGAATATGCCTCTGCTGAATCTCTCAGTTATATAGATTTATACTGTATTCTGTGACGATATATTACTAAATCATCTATATTATTGTCGTGGGTGAAGATCTGTTATTTAATGTCGATCGGTTATCAGTTAGCGACAGTCTTATTTCATTTATTTTATATCACATTGCTAAGATTTATATACAGGGGTCACGTCATAGAGCTGTTAAACTTGTGTGACACGCAATGTACATTTTTAATAAATAAAATTTGTTAATATTGATTATAAATTACTATACCAGTTGGGGATATTCCGAAGATGATTTCTATTATTATTTAAGGCTGTATATTAATAAGATTAAGTTAATTTTTAAAAGTAGGTAAGCTACACATATTGATATTATTATTTTTCAATAATATATCTCTTCATTTAAATCTATCCACATCTCGTGTGGTATTTGATAGAGATGTTAGACGTGATATATATTTAATCTAATTTATGAGTACTTTATTAATCTAGAGTTTTAATATGATTACTTGGATTAGTAAGAGATTTGATATGATTATGATCCGATCTTATTTGGAAAAACGATTTTAAACAAGGTATAATTACCAGGAAACGACGAATTATTCTGAGACATTAACGAGTTTTATGAGGTAAATAAGGTAAGGTTTGATTATATATCTAAATTAAATTTAAATTATATGATTGGGATTAGGTATATTACTTACTTTAATTGCGGATAGGAAATAGTATATCAATTTAAATATATAATTAACTATCTAATTATTTCATAATGTATTTCAGTTATTTATTAATAGTAGTTAAAGATTGATTATGTGATATAGTTAGAACATTACATATAGGGTAAGATTGGTTAATAGGCTATATTTTTCATAATATATATTAAAATGCCAATAACTAAATCGGATGTTGTTTGGAAAGTGTTTATAAGCTATATCAAATTTCTTAATTTTTTATTGGTGGGTTTTCAAAGTGAAAAAATATTATAGGTTTATTTATATATATTATTAAATATTGAAATTGTAATTTAACAGATTTTGAAATCTATTATATATTTTTAAGAATATATATGATATAGATTGTTTATGCTGTGTTTTTTGATTATTATTTATTTTTATTATTAATTGTGATTATGTATATAATTGACAAAAGATGATGATATTATTCGTATTTTATTTGATTTTCACTCTCTAGTATAAAATTTAGATATTCTTTACTAAGTGTGATTTTGTTATATTTATTAAAATTATATATAAACATCTTTGCTCTAATCACCTTTCTTTGTGAGTCATTGATCCGCTATTATTGATTGTGTCATGTTCAGTAGATAATAGAATTTGAAATAAATTTTGACTTTATACCAAGATTAACAATCAAGTAATTTACCTTTCTGGCTTCGCACATTAATAAATGATAACCTGTGTTTGTGTTTAATATACTTGAAACAAAGAGGATAAGTAGTGACTCAGAATATTGAGAGAAGTACACTCTTATTGAATCGATTCGCATGTGCATCAACAGGTATGCATTATTTAGGAATAAATTGGTTCAGGTAAATAAAAAATTGTCGTGATTTTTTTAAATAGTAAGCAATTTTAGAATGAGCGGCTTTATTATACTGACGTATGTCAGGTTCAGCTATTTTAGTGAAAGTTTTAAAGCTTTATGGTTAGACCAACGAGGGTGATGAGAGTCACCATATCCATGCAGAAAGAAGCAAATATTCCGGCATGAGGCAGAATAATTTTCATAGAATGGACAGAGGTTATCATAATAAAATCTTTCACTTTCAGATAGATACATTTATATAAAAAGGGTGAAGAAAGGAAGAAATGGCGAGAAGAACTAGAAAGCTTATGGGTGAAGTTCATCCCAAAAAGGATTTTATTTCGTAATAGTTCTACCAGGTGAGTTTAGAACGATAGTAAGTTTCAGCCTATAGAGGTTGGAGCGCATGTCTCTCTAAATTTATTATTATTAATGTTGCAAGGTCGATGAGATAAAGTAATCAGAAACCTAACCACAATTTTTTAAAAAAGATTAGAAGAACACAGCTATTATTAATCAAAATAAATAATTAAGTCGTATGCATATGTGCGTCTAACTAATCATCAGATTTGACCTTGACAGAGGACGAATATTTGACTACAAATTTTATGTCTCCCTCTAAAATGAATCTTGCTCAGGATACTTGTAGTTGAATCGCTTAGTTTTAACTCTGTTGATAGATGTTTAATAGTATGACTTATATATATTACGTTGCAAGAGATATTTGATCCTTGTATAAGTTATACTCATGAACCATAATTATCTATATATATCATTATAGCTGAAAGTATAATATAAAAACATAATAAGCAAAGTGATTATATATATATATACACATACTTAATGTTTTGATATATATTATATAGTATATCGATTCAGTTTTAGACACTTGCTATACACAAATTGCTCACACTCTTATACCAAAGATGTGTTTAACTTTAAATTAATGCAGCTAGGATATGGGATTTAGATGTTTGTACAAGGGAAGTATTATCCTTACACATACACTATTTTTATCGTCTCTAAAGGCCTTTTTACCACATAAACTAGAAATTGAAGATATTTTACTAAGGCACTTCAAGCATATAATTATTGCTTCTAGATATATTTTCTGGCAAGCGATCACTCTCGGTGATGTATATGAGAAAGGGAAAATTGTTATTATGCTATCATAAAGTGATAATAATCACTTCTACAACATGATCAAGGATATAGATATCATCACACTAAGATATGCTAATATTTTATATAAATATTTTATATTATATACTTGAGACCATAACATTTATTTATTGAAAATGTTTACATGATATACTCACTTACAAAAACCTAACTAATAACCGTTGCGCAAACCTATAAACTACACACACACTAATTTATATATACTATATTATATATATATATATATATATATTATATATATATAATATTATTAATATATATAATATATATATATATATATAATTATATATATATATATTATACTATATAATATGATTATTAATTTAATTATATTAATATATATCTAATGATATTATATATATAAATAATATTATATATCTATATATAGTATAATATCTATATATATTATATAACTATATATATATAATAATTAATTATATAAATATAATATATATATATTAATATTATATATAATAATTATATACTTAATAATATAGTTAAAATTGTATATATATATTAATATATAGTATATTATAAATTAATATATATTATATATTATATATTATATATATATATATATATTATATAATATTATATATATATATATATATATTATAAATATATGATATAATATAATATATATATATATATATATATAAGATATATAATATATATATTATAATATAATATTATAATATGATAGTATACAGTAGTAGGCTATAATACATAACAATATGTACTTAATAATATAATATATAATTTAATAATATTATATATGTATATATTATATATTTATTATATATTAATATATATTATTATATTTATATTATATATATAAATATAAATATTATATTATATATACTATATAATTATATTAGTATCTGTTATGTATTAGGTATATTTAATGAGAAATCTAATACAATCACTAGTATGATAATATTTAAATGGAATTTCGATGTAGATATCAATATATTATATAAGTATATTATATAATTTATATAATATGATTATGATAATATCTATATATTATTATTAATAATATATATATTTATATATATATGACTATATATATATTATATTATGTATAAGTAATATCATATATATATTATATATTATATATATATATATATATATAATATATAGTAGTATATATATATATAATGATATATATATATATATAATATATATATTATATATTTATGTATATATATAATAGTATATTACGGATATTATAGTTAATTATATATCTATGATATTATATTATATATAGTACTATATACACTTTGTTTTGGCAATTTAGAGTCTAATTTAAAATAATCATATATACTAAACTGAATTTAATAAGTTTCGAGTAGTGTATGTAATTAATGTAATTACAAATAATAAATAGGACTGTTTTTGAGTGTAATAGCATAAGTATTTTAATAATAAATATGTAATTATTTGTATCTATGGTTCTGTTATTATAGAAGTATATTTTGTTGCTTTTCACAGTTTGAGAGAGTTAATATAGTAGCGCAACTAGAGTAGAGACATTTTTGTTTAAAAAAGTTCTAGAATTTAGTGAAAAGAAATACAACTTAATTAAATTTATACCAAAATTAAATTTTACGCTCTTCTTTAAATGCTAAGAAAAATGATAGTTGGGGTGGTGCGAGTTTTCATAAATAATTTGTGAGTTAAGTTCAGCGATTTGTGAGGGATTTAAAAATAAAAGAATATTCCTATAAGCAATGCACTAGTAGAAAATAAATGTGTGGAATATTGAGTTTAATGGGGTTAGTAGGTCAGTGCTGAAGTATTTGTAGACCTACTTTATGGTGAATTCGCCTCATATCACTATCTATAGTCACTTTTTCTCTATTAACATAGCATTTTTTTCACTATTCAAACTCATTGATTTGTAGATGTATGTAATTTAAAGTAGTATTATTAAGTGTGAGAGAGTGAGTGTGTATATGTTTTACCTACTAATTTTTTATCTAACAATGATCATTTATTATGACTAATTCAAATATATACTATATATATATACTTAAATCAACTTATTACTTAGGCCTAAAATAATATTTACATACTGTATAAAGTGTAATTTATTTTTTAAATACTCTAAAGAGTAATTTAATCATCTCTACTTTATGTGCTAACATCCATATTGATCAACTCTAGTCGGATTTTAACGTAGAGAGTCTGCACTGTATTGTTTACACGATGACGCGACACAACTGCTGCATAAGAGATATGAAGAATGCACTATGAGAAGAGACAATTTAGCTCTGCTGCGAGTGATAGTTTAAATATGTTATAGGAGATCGAGCACATTTTTGTGACTTTGAGGTAGAAGCTGAGAACTGGAAAGCAGAGGCACATGTACATTTAACGAGGGTGACAAATAATAGGAGTGATAGAGTTTATGGGAAGGTGGGAAGAAGTAGTTAACTTCCGCGTGCTCGCTCATATTACTTGTCAATGAGCCGACTTTTTCACTCTGGTGTGACGAATTTTTGGAAAAATATTCGGAAACTTTTGCATATTTAGTGTGTGTGATGTGTGTATCGTAATGTATGTTAATGTGTATGTATATTATAGAGATATGTCTATTGATATATATTGTTAATGAGTAAGATGTGTACGTTAATGAATTATGAACTATGTATGCTATGTAGTAATATGTATGGTATGTAGTGTTGTAATGGTATTTGTTCACGTATGTATGTATTGATAAGTATGTTGGTAATGTAATGATGTAATAGATTATTTTAGTATGCAAATTTATATAATTAGAGTTGTGAAATGAGATTCATAAGTTAGGTACTTGATTAATATTACATTATAATATATATTTCTTATTATTAAAGTAAAGGTTCTCACAGAACGTGTCTGTACTGATAGAGTTAGATCAGTGGCATAAATTTCAATATTTATAGATGTAGATTAATAAAAAATCGAGTTAATTTGCTTATAAATTACTATTATAAAAAACTATCTTGCTTTGTAGGCCATATATTTTAGTTTATTCAAAGTTTAACATTGCTTTATACTAATTAAGTGGTAATAATTGACATCATGATCAATTTCAATTGTGGTGGGACATTACACGAAAGTGCTTTTCTTGAATCTTTTTCATTTTTCCTTGTAGTCTTTTTTATGCGCAAGTGTGTTTCTCGCGGGCAAAGAGAATAGATTTTAATGAAATACTGCATTAATGATCACTAATATAGATATATTACATTATATTAGAACAAATATTGCATATATAATATAAAAATAAAATCATATCGTACCTTTCTAGCGGAAGTTATGTCTTATTTATGCTATACGAATTAGTAATATTATATCTATATAATATATACGCAATTTAATTATATATTACTCATTGACCTGATGATAGGTGGTGGTTTTTGACATGATATGGATGTAAGGAGTGTTATGCGCACATGGAATCATTCATAAAGGAGATTTAGGATAAAATAAAAGAATTAATGGGAAGCTTTATACAAGTTGTGTGGATGTTATGGTATAAAATAAGAATAAATGAAAAAATGGAACCATGTAGGAAAATTTACGTAATATAAAAGGTGGAACTAAAACATTACGGGTGCAGATTGATGTTAAAATATGGGAAAGACATTCTCTTGACTTTTTATGTTATTCTTGTTTGGTATAATTATTATAATTATGAACTCACTCTTCTATATATTTATTTTGGTGATTAATATTCAACGATATATTATAAATTGCATCATCATCTCACTCTCACGCTTAGTCTAAAAGTTATGTCTAAATTGGTTAACCAAGTAATAATTATAAAGGTAAGAATTCTAGGGATATATTTATGTATCTATCATAATATTTATTATTTAAAGTCTTTTTATTATTGAAAAATACTATGTACATAAATAAAAATATTATTAAAAATATGCAAATATAGTATACTCTTGCAAAGGGTTTCCTGTCCATTTATCTTAGATTGTGAAGAATATTCATCAGAATACGAAAGGTTATTTAAGATAAATGGAGAAGACAGTAGAGCAGTATCTATATTCTATTAAGAATGATCATCTCGATATTGGTAGCAAGTGAAATATTTATATATATACAAAATTAAGTCAATCGCATATATATACTAATACTCTATATATATAGTACTATAGCACATTAATTAAGAAAAAAACACTGATTAATCACAGTAAAATCACCAAACCCTTCTATAAAATAGTAAATATAAAATAATAACAGCAATTTGTACATAGGCGTAACCTAGATTATTTATATTTATATTAAAACAAGTCCGATGTAGTTATTAGGAGGAAGTTTATAACTACGGCTAATATAACTCATATATACTAGTATAGTGAGAATATATATTTTAGTTATTGAGAAAATGATATTTATATGGAAATCTGATCATATAGCCTATATAGAAAATAACACAATGATAACTATAGGAGTTATACAAATGATTACTGATCCTATGCGTTATGGTTAGGATAATAAGTTAAAGCTGAATTATATATGAGACGATTATCCTTCAATATACAGTACTCTATTTGGAGAGTGAGAGAGAGGACAGGAGGAAGTATGGGGAGCGAGGGAGAGAGAGAAGAGATGAGAGAGAGAGAGAGAGAGAGCTAAGAGAGAGAGCGAGAGAGAGCAAGAATTGATGAGAAATAAATAAAATAATTTTTTTCTTTCTTTTTTCTTTGATTCTCTCATGGTGTTTACTTCTTTTTTTACTTATTCAATATTTGGTTGGCAAATAAGTGTATTTAGAAGATGAAAATGTTTTTTTCTAAGTCGCTGCTTTAATTGGCAAATTGGATAAAAGAAAAAAATTAGCAGATATCATTAGTAATAGAACCGCGCGTAATTTTTTTGAGACGATAGAGATAACAAATTATAATGATTGGAGATATAGATCGGAGGTTATATCATCAAATCGGAATCGTTGTCGAGTTGTTCAGAAGAAAACAGAAGTATATGCGTAGATCCAAAGTATTAATTACACATTTTGTGACAATCTTGTTATTGCTCTTTAGTATACTCTCGAGTTCAAGGACGAAGCTACAACAACATTATATATCACCTTATATATTATAAACTTATTTCAATAATACTGTTATTAGCAATATTAGTACACAAAAATGTATAATATAATATATATAATTAAAAAATCCATTTGTAATAAATCTCTAGTTTTTCATTATATAAAATTAGTAGTTTTCGGCGGGGTATTTTTAGGTATTTGAAAGGGAGGTTTTGGGGTGAAATTATATATATATTTTTATATTTTATTATGTGTGTGTGTGTGGTGTGTGTGGGGGGGTGTGTCTGTGTGTGTTGGTGTGTGACGTGGATATTCTAAGGTCGGGAACTGAGGGGAGAAAAAATTTTTGCATCTCAGCTCTCGACAGTAGTATTTTAATTCCTCAACCTAGCCATATATACTATACTTATTACATGGTACTAATACTCACATATAATTACTATTAATTATTACGATATGTTAGGCCCTATAGATATATAAAACTTCGATAATATATTATATAATAATATGAATATAATAATTATATTTAGTCTGGATTATACTAATATATAATTATATCTACTGGATATAAGATATTGTATATATTATAGTTAGAGTATATATATATATTATAACTATAATTTTTATTAAATATTTTAATTAATAATATATATATATATATTATATATGGAATATATAATCATATATATAATATATATATAATTATATATAAATATATATTATATATTAATAGAGTTATATTATAAGTATATATATTTAATATAATTTATATATATATATTAATATTATATAATTAAATTATATATTATATATATATAGGATATAATTATATATTATTAAATAATATATATATATTAATAGTATATATATTATATTCATATATAAAATATTATATAATTACTATATATATATTAAATATCTAGTATATATATTCGATATATATAATATAAAATATTAAATTACAATAAATATTATTAAAAAAAAAAAAAAAAAAAAAATTATAATATATATATATTATTTAATATTACATATATAAATAATATAAATATATATATATATTAATAATATATATTATAGTATAATATATATATATCTATATATAATAATATATATATATATATTATATATATTAATATTAATATATATTAATATATATTTATATATATTACTTAGTATTAATAATAATATTGAGATAATTATTTTTATTAAATTTTTTAAATGAATTTTATTTTTAGATCTTTTATATACTTTATTTAAACAAATAATAATAAAACTTATTGGGTCATTATCTTTGGTCAATTCTTGATTTGACACTCACATCTAAAAGGAAAAGGATAAATAGGAATACGCATACGAGCAACATATCCCAAAGGATGCAACTTGACATGATTTATGAAACGAATATTTCGGATGCTATTTCTATAAGCCTCGGCTATTTAAGACTCTCAGCTATCTAACAGTGACATATCAATAGCGCGTCACATCGTTGAATGCATTTGCCCATCATGGTCGTGGCTAATAGGGATAATATTTGATTTGTGCTGCATCAACATATTTGAGATACTACCTCTTAGTAAATTTTGTGGTGTCATGTATATATTGTTACTTTAGCTCGATCTAGTCTCAATGCCTTCGCTTTACTCAAAAGGAAGAAAGTTGGGCTATTGTCTTTTTAAGGATATTATCCTGTTGAGTTATGTCTGTTGGATACTTTAGCTCAGAAAAAATAATTTCACAAACTGCATGTATGCTGTGAATTCTAGCAACATTTTCATGTAATAATGCATGTAATCGATGAATAGTGAACAGAAGAAATATTCTCGCTTTGTCTTCACCTCCAGCACTCAATTATATTATTATTATATTATTAGGGAAAATATTGATGGACCACTTTGGGATGAAATTGATGAAGAAGAGTTTGACGAAATGGAGTTTGTTGATCTATTCGCCCGAAACGTCGATCCCCCAAAGGAGAAGAAGAAGAAAGAAGAACCAAAAATCCGGAAAGTTAAAGTAAATGACTTTTGGTCTCATTTTAAACATTAACAAAACCATAACAATAAGTTTTTAGGGTTATAGAAAATTATAATTAATACGGTAAATTTTAAAACGTTATTAGCGCATTCATTTTTCTTTAATTTCATCATATAATATTTTACCTTTCTTCTCAGGTTGCCAAAGTGTTGGACAACAAAAGATCTCAAAATGTTGGTATATTTATAAATTTATATATTATAATATATTAATACATATTAATATATATAATATTATATAAAATATATTATTATATTTATATATTATATAATCTAAATAATGCAAGAAGGTTAAAAGGAACTATTTGGTATGTAAATTGTAGTATATTACACATAAATATATATAATTATGTATATATTATCTATAAATAATATTATATATTCTATATATATAATAATATATAATATATAATATATATTATATATATATATATATATATATTATATATATATAAAGTAGTGATATATATATATATATATATATATATATTATAATATATATATATATATATATATATATATATAATATATATATATATATATATATATATATTATAATAATATATATAATATATATATATATTATTATATATATTATATAATTATATAAATTATATATATATATATATATATATATATATAGCAAATATAAAACATATATACGGTGAATATATATATATATATTATATCTATAATATATATATATATATAAAATAATTTAATAATTTTGTCTTTCACAATGGCCACCAAGGAAGATAAGGTGAAGCAAATGGATTTGTGAAGTTAGCTTTTAAATATTCAAACTTCATTTTCATCAGTTCATATATAAGTATTAATATTATGCAAATCATCATCAACTGAATTTGAACATGATTCATTACACATTTTTGTGTAGGTGCTTTTAAAGTAAAGATGATTGTGCTTAAGTGATAAATAATGACGAAGTATATATTATCAAAGAAATTTAGTATAAATGCATTAAGTGTGCAATCTTATAATATTAGTTTTGTTAAAAATTTGAAGACCTTATATAAGATTTAGATATCAACGGAGAGCATTTCAATTCGAGTTCATAAAGGCTGATTAAATCACCATGACTAAATTTTGATAAGTTATTTAAAGGCTTTAGCTCATTATTAGTTTTAGTGAGCTGAGATTTAAGCCTATTAAAATGGTTATTTTTTTTTATTCTTTTATTAAAGGAAAATTTAATATTAATTTTCATTTGATAAAAAAATTCAAAATTTTTTTATATACTTGTTAATGAAAAGAACTAAGTTCGTTATTTATAATATATTATAATAAAAATATAGAATTATTAATATAATATAATAAATATATATATATATATTTAAATATATATATATATATATATATATATATATATATTAGATATATGTGAGACATACATTAATCTATAATATAAGATTCCTAAAGAACAAATATATAAATCTAGATGTTTAAGATATATAACTGGTTGGAAGAAACGTAGTTTTGTCTAGGCTTCGTGAACCGGCGCTCCAGCACTGCGTCTGATTAATTGAATACCTCGAATTAAACCATAGTCACACGTGATATGGTTCTAGAACGTGGATTCCCAACCATTTGCATGACGTCTCCTGTTTGAATAAGACAGACTACGCTGCGTCACCGCTCTATTTTTGATTTTTTATGAAGATTTTAAATATGAAAAATTTAATAATAATTAAAATAATATATAAATAATAATATATATAAATAATAATAAATATAAATGAATAATAATAAAATAATAATAATAATAATATATTAATGAATAATTATAATAATAATAAAATAATACAATAGAATATATTAAATAATAATAATCCTTACTTTTTTCAGTTAATGGATTATTTATTTATATAAATGTTTTAGAATATATTATTATATATAATATATATAATATATAGTATATAAGTATAATATATTATATAAATATTAATATATGATATATTAACAATATAATATATATATAATTATATATATATATAATTATAATATTATATATATAATATATTAATATATATTATATATGATATATTAATTAATAGAATATATATATATATATATATATAATATATATTTATATATATATATATATATATATATTATAATATATATATATATATATGTAAGTTATATATTAATAATTATATATTATATATAATATATATTATATATATTAATATATATTATATATATTAATATATATTAGTAATATTATATATATTAATATGATATAATATATATTAATAATATATATATATAAATATATTATTAATATATATATTAATATATTATATATATATATATATTATATATAATTAATATTTATATATATAGTTATATTATATATAGTTGAATAGTTTTAAGACTTGATGTAAATAATATACAGTTCAATTATATATATTTAATAATAATAATATACAATCATAAATTTAGTTAACTTATATATTAAGGGTAAAATTAAATTCATATTGTGTTACTTGTATATTTTTGTATACTATTAATTATATGAATAAATTTTAGAATTTTTATACTTATAACATTGATTTTTTGAGATAATTTAATTAGATAAAAGTAGGAGGGCAAGAATTTATGACGTTTATATTTATTTAGCGTAAATAATATATGTTAAAAATTTAATAGTAATTTTAATATATATGTAATTATATGTTTTAATTTTAAGAATGATGAAAAATAAATAATAGAACACATATTAAATATATTATTATATTAGTGTTTTAAATCTTTTTTCAAAGGAGAAATAAAATATAATTTGTGTTTTGTGCACGCCTCAGCGATAAGGCTAGGTGATTATGACTAGCTACATTCTGCAATTGCGTCGTGATCGGCTAACATTTAGACATGAGAGCGTTATCTAAGTAGTTATATTCATTACCCTAAATGTGGTATCAATAATTGATTATATAATAAGAAGTAATGTGGACTCGAATTATATATATAATATATTTATATTATTAATATATTATATATTAAATATTATATATATATTTATCTATATATATATATATATATATATATAATATAATAAATTAATATATATAGTATATATATATATATAATATATATAGTCTATATATATATTATAAATCTTTAACAATACTAAGACAATATATATATATATATATTATTACTTAGGAGGAGCGGAAACATAAATGAGATGAGATTATATATATTTATTATATTATATATATATTATATTATATTATATATATATATATATTATATATACTATATATATATTTATATATATATGTATATATCTATATATATATATATATATAATTATAGTTAATATATAATATTAATAACTATTAAATACATAATTGCCTTAGACTGACAATTAAAAATATGTATTTTTAGAACCTAAAGTACTCGGGCACAAAAAACACAATTTTATAATATAAAACATTAATATAAATTTTAATTGTTTCAATAAATAGCACTGTAAAATAATATATATATTTTATAGTATTATTATATATATTGGAAGTAGGTTTATTAAATTATGGGGTGATAAATAGTAGATTTTTATCATATACAACTAGACTATATTATCGAAGCTCTAATTGATGATACTGGCATATCAAATCGTCAACATATAAAGATGAGAATAATCGAACTAGGCTTTTACAAGAATATGAAATGAATATTTATCGATGAAACTTCTGGAGTTCTCAGTTGTGCGTTTGTTCTGTGGGAAATACCATTATGACAACCAATTCGTTCTTTTAGTATACTGTTCGGAAGAGCCTATTAAATCTAAACTATACTTATGAAAAAATATGTTTATAAACTATGGATGAAAGAGATTGGATTGGCATTTTTAAACTTAAAAAATGATTGAAGAGTTGAAAGGTTTTTCAAGACAGGAATAATCTTTAATTATGAATAAGATCTGTTAATAATCTTATTTAATTCCTTCTTTAATTGAGGTGAGTATTATCCCAATTTACTGAAACTAATATATATTTTTTTCTTTGGGACGTCTGTTACCTAAGGCCCAGGATGGTATAAATCTTACATAAACACATGCTTTTTTTTTTTTACAGAATTCCCGGAATGGACTAAATATTCCCAAAATAATTTTAGAGCACCATAGGTTTTTTTACCTTTAATATATTTAACATTTCGAGTAACATTTGTCATTATACACGAATTATTTGTGAAATTGTGTACTTGAATTCATTCCCAAGTTCCCATACAGGGTTGCGTGAAGGTGGATCATTTTGAAGACATCTTGTGTGACGACATAATTAGTTTTAATAACTGAAAAACTTAAACCAGGTCTGAATAAGTCTGTTTCACTAACTTGAATGTAAACTGTTCCCAACTTACGATTGTCACGATCTAAAAAAAAGATAAGGTATCGTCTTTTACTCATATAACTTATTGTAATGCTGTGATGTAATAATTTCAAGGAATTCAACCTTTCATTGCTTTTTCTTTATACACAAATGTTCATCTACGTACGGGGTAAATATTAGTATAAGAGTGTCAGGAACTTGCTTAAGAACTTTCCATATGTTTGACTGGTAAAATATATATACAGTTAAACCCAGGGATTTAATTGCCTCAGCCACTTCCTACCATTCAGAACTTTCCATACTACACTCTGGCATCATATGAAGACTTTTCCCCTTGTGTGATGGATAACTGTTAAATATCATATAATGAACAAATGCCCCAGGGTGCACTGCCACATGGAAAAGGTATTTGTATAATCAGTTGTCAACATTTCTTGGATTAAGATTCAGACCAGACTTTATTATGATGACCAAACGGACTCTAGTAAATTGAAAATGGTAGTAAATTACACCATAAAAGATTTGAAGTAAGTGCTGAGTACTATTGAAATAATCTGAGGAGAAAAGTGAGAATGCACAAAGAACATAGAAATTTATCAACTACCTGAATGAAAGCAGCACAGAGATAATGATAGATATTTATCATTCAACTAAACAGAGAATAACGAAAGGAAAACAGATTTCAACGACTTTTCTTCCTCTTGCCAGCAATATACTTCATTCCGGGCCTTCAGTAAAGATTTACAACTTTGTGCATTTCCAACAAAAATTTAAAGAGTGAGAGATATTCTCCAATCAGTGAAAATGATGAAGTAAGAGGAGGTCAAGTTACATCAAAGAACGTTTAATTAAAATAGTTTATTTATAGAAACTGCAATCACACTGTTTCTGTTTTATTCAATATTACTTTAAAACTAAAAGAAAAACTCATTTAATTGATTATATTACTTTTAAAAAAATAAAAATTATATATAAAATATCTTATATATATATATATATATATATATAATATATATATATAATATTATATATATATATATATATATATATAT
>JABUQX010092013.1:0-17281 GCA_015478945.1 Trachelipus rathkii | reverse complement strand
GGGGAAAAGAGAACGATTTGGTGTGACGCGAGCAATATAGCTTATGGCGTTGCACTAGAAATAGGAGGAGTGATGATTGAGGATTCGAGTTGGCTAAGGAAGAAGTCGGACTGTGGCCATATTAAAGTGGGGAGTTGGATGCTGTGGTGAAAGGAATAAATTTGTGTCTGAAGTGGGATTGAAAAACATGAAAGTGATGTGTGACTAAAGAACAGTTGTCAGCGTGGTGGATAATGTAATTAACTCAAGAAGTAGGGTAAGGACAAAGGTAATGGCGGAAATGGTAGTGAAGAGACGTCTAGGGATAGGGTCGGAACTAGTAAGAGATTTTGAATTAAAATTAGAAATCAAACTGATTAAATCGGAGGAGAATAAAGCAGATAAACTGACAAAAATTTGTGAGAAGTGGCAAATGGGAATGGAGTCTAACATGGATCACTGTTAAATGTCAATATTGGAAATAAAAAGGTTACATGATAAGAATCATTGTGGAATCGAAAAAAACAATGTATGTGGCAAAAATGTTTGATGAGGAGGTGAGAAGAGATGATGTGGCAGAATGTATCAAGAGATGTGAGAAGTGACAATCAATTTACCCGAACCCAGAAAGAAGCGGCAGTGGTAAGCTTAGTGTGGAGCGATCATGGAAAAGGTTGGGGATTGATGTGACACACTTTGGAAAAGTTAAATTTCTATCAATAATAGATTGTGGAGAAAGTAGATTCGCTATATGAAAGGAATGGAATGGTGAATGAAGAAGAGAGATAGCAAGAAAAATGGAGGAGGTCTTTATTGAATACGGATTGCCTGATGAGGTGTTAGTAGATAACGCTGCATTGTTCAGATTATTAGATGGTAGGGAAATGTGCAGGAAGTGGAGAGTAAAAATAAATTTCAGAGTAGCTTTCAGGGGAAATTGTAATGATATCGTTAAACGAAACCATAGAACGATTAAGAGGATAACTGCCAGATCAGGAATAAGTATAAGGGAAGGCTTGTTCTAATATAACTTTATGCCAACGGCTAGAAACAAAATGCCCATGGAAAAAGAAGTATAATTATTATGAATGGAGACACACATAAAAAGAATCATCTTTCGTTTTCATATTTGATATTTTTCTGGGATTAAATTGATGAAACAGCCACCATAAGTTAGAACTTTGTCAATCATTTATAAATCTACTATGAAATTTAATCTTTTTTCAATAGTAAAAAGTTATTATCATTTGCACTTTCAACAGAAAGTAAGTCATTTAGGAAAATCATAAACACTCCAAATGACAGATCTGGTATATCCATTCCAAACCTGCTATAAAAATTAAAAAAAATTGAGATAAAAATATTAAAATTTATGATAATATTAAAATAAATAAAAGAAATAAAATAAAAATAAAAATGTGCTGTTGGAAAAATCTCGACTCATAATAAACCATTTTGTGCAAATTTAGCTCTAGATTTTATATGCCAAAACTATTTATCATATAATTATAAAGCCTATGAATCAATATGTGGAAAATTAAGCTTATAGTTGAGTCAAAATATATTGGGAATTAGGTATTGATTTTTTTTAGATTTCACAAAATCACTCCTCTCTGGTTTCTTGGATTCATTACAATTTACTTCCAGAGCAAAATTTATATATGTAAATTAAGCTTCACTAATGCTTTTAGATTATCTAGACAGATATAAAATTATAGTTTTTGAAGTTTGAAAAATTATTTTCCTTTTAAATTGGTAATTGATAATATTATTTTAATATTTCTACCTCCTGAAGGACACTTTTGCCATCCTTAACCTTTATCTTTAATTTCTAAAGTATCTTAAAATTCAGTGACCAGTTGAAACACATTATAACATTGCAAAATTTAAAAATTAAGGCACTATTTGAAGAAAGTAATTTATATAAAAGAAACTATAGAATTGACAATTTATTTTTAAACTGAAGCTTTTTACGTTTTTTTTAAGTAGGTAGAATCCATCTTGAAACTATGCTTAATCTATTTGATTATTGTCGAATAGACCTAATTTTATGGATTCGGAAATGGCATCATATATAGCCCTTCTTGAGAGGGTGTAGTCTAGAGAACCCAAGAATTTTAAACAACAGAAACCCAAAAACCAATAACCCATTTAGGATAGGTTTCCAATAAAAAAGAAACAGGATTTTGCAAACTCTGTTTTTAAACTATTATAAGCAGACCGATAAAAATAAATGAAATTATTATTAATAAAGGCCTAAATATTTTTTCAAAAAACAAAATTTTAAAATATTTATATAAAAAAAATCAATATAAAAATTACTTTTACTTACACTCTTGTAAACTGATTGTAGCTCCTTAATCAAAGAGAAGAAAAAATGAAGAAAAATATTGAATTTGACATTCCCTTGTCCTTGTTTAATTGAATTAGGTTACTAATAATTTTAATTTTTCACCGTGATGACAACATGAAAATAAAAGATTCTCGTTACATCATTATTGAATTTCACCTACTGTGTATTCCTAACAATAGCATAGCAATTGATAATGAGAGTAAGAACTACATGTTTAATGCTTATTCTCCAAATAAAACTTAAAACTATCCATGAAATGATAATAATATAATAATAATACAAAAATAAATAAATAATATAAAAATATCATTAATTAATAATAACACAACCAAACGCTATACATAAATATTAATATTAAAATGATTACAGTAAAATGTTAATAATAATAATAATAATAAAAAGAATTAATAATAATAATAATAATAATAATAATAATAATAATAATAATAATAATAATAATAATAATAATAATAATAATAATAATAATAATAATAATAATAATAATAATAATATAATAATAATAAAAATATAATGATAATATAATAATAATTAATAATATAATTATAAAATAATAAAAATAATAATAATAATAATAATAATAATAAAATAATAATAATAATAATAATTATTGTAATAATAATAATTGATATAATTAATTGTATAATAATAATAATAATAATAATAATATAATAATAATAATAGGAATTTTTAATAACAAAGTATAATTATAAAGTTACAATTGTCTAACCATAAGAGTGTCTAAACCTTCGACAAGGGCTTACAGGCGAGTCGGAGTTTTGGCTGAGTCGCGGAATGTATTTAAGACTGTTAACTAGTTACAGGCATTGTTAATATATTTAGTTTGTCATTCTTATTAATGATCTTATCTGGAGTGATTCTATCTTAATCCTACAAGCTATTCGGGCCCAGCAGAGAAGCAACATGATCAACGAGCGAGTTAAAATTATTGACGTTGCCAGTCTCTTTACGGGAGAAGGATACATAGAGGTATGGATTCTGAAATTTGAGATAGTGGTTAGGTCTCAAAAGATAAAAAATGAGGAACACATCTTACCAATGTTGCTTGAGGGAGTAGCGCTAGCAATACTCCTCGAGATGAGTGAAGAGGAGAATAAGGAATCAGAAAGGATAATGAAAAAATTCAGAAAAGTTTTCGAAGAAAACTCGTTTGTGGCATTCAGAGAGATTTGTGAGAAGAAATGGATTGGAGAATCCATGGATGTTTACGTTACAGAGATAAGAAGACTAGCAAGATGTGCAGGATTGAGCGGCGAGGATATAGTTAGGGCTTACCAGATAACTTTGCAAGGGAAATCCTTGCCATGGTTGATGTTGAGGAGTGTGAATTAGAGGAAATTCTGCGAAGAGCGAGTGCAATCGCATTTGACAAATAAAATGGAAGTCTTCAGAGGAAGTGCTGCATTTAAAAAAGAAAAAGAACGAAACATAAAAGGTTTTACATGTGGAGGACCACTTCACGAGGGAATGTAGAAGTATTCGAACGACGCATTCAACTTGTTTTAAGTGTGGTGAAAAGGTCCATTTTGCAATGGAATGCAAATTCAGAAATTCGGGAAACGAATTGAAGGGGGCTGTTGAGTCGGAATTAGCCCTCTGATTTTAAGAACCGGCATTCGTTTAAAATAAATAAAATTGAATGACAAAAATGTGTTGGGTGTGGTAGACTCTGGCTGTACGAGGTAAGTTGTTAGTAATAATATAGTAAGAGGAGATAGAAGAACAGAAAAAATAGTTGCGTTCGACGGAAGGAAAGTTGAAACTAATGAGAAATGTTATGTGAACATAGAAATTGATGGAAAAAGAAAGAGAGTCGAGGCTATAGTGATGAAAAACCTAATGACGGATGTAAAAATAATTTAGGGTTTAAATGTCATCACGGAATTTGGGGGAGTTAGGATCAACAAAGAAGGGGTATTTTTTGGAAATCTTAAAGAGAAAAAAGATGGCATTGATAAAAAATGCAATAATGAAAAGGAGTCAAAAATCAATGACAGCGATATTTCAGGAAGATTTATTTGATGGAAAACAGTGGATTGTAAAGTAGAAGTGGAAGAAAGAGAAGCCGGTATTAAAGAACATGGTTGGGATTTTTGGAAGGTCAATGAAAAGGGAAACAAAAATGAAGTTTGAGGAAGAAATTGACAAGTGGATCCAGGAAGGAATTTTAGTACCGTGGAGGGGAAGTACAGGAAGAGGGATGCACCCATTTATGGCGGTGGAGCAAGAAAGTAAAGAAAAGGAGAGACCAGTGATGGACTACAGGGAGTTAAATGAATAAGAAGCCAATAGAGAAAGAAATGTGAGGAATCACCTGGAAGTGGAGTAGGATAAGTGGTGGAAAGAAATTGGTAGATTTAAAGGATGCTAATCTGCGAATCAGAATTGATGAGAATTTGTGGAAACATCAGCTGGTGAGTTATAAAGGAAGGATTTTTTGTTTTACAAGATTAGGATTTGGGCTATGCAGCGCGAGAATTATGACAAAAATTTTAAGAGCTGTGAGAGAAAAGCATGAAAAGGTGAAAGAGGGGACCGATTCGTACATCGATGATATCTTAGCTGATGAGGGAAAGATATCCACATAAGAAGTAAGAGAGCACCTCCTGAAATTTGGACTGGTGTCAAAAGATCCTGAAAATGTAATTGGAGGGAGGGTCTTAGGACTGAAGATTGAAAAAGACAAGTTGGGAAGAACGAGGTTTTTCAGAGGAAACAAGATACCAGTAATAGACGGGAAAAAAGTGTCAAGAAGAGAGTTATTTTTAATATGTGGGAATTATTTGGGCACTACCCAGTTGCAGGGTGTTAAGGGTATTGTGCAGTTTCCTGAAGAGAATGTGGAGGAAAAGGTGGAATGAGGATATAGGAGAAAAATGTACGGAAATTCTTAGTCAGGTCCTGGAGGACGTGAGAAAAGGAGATCCTGTGAAGAGAAGCTGGTTTGTTGAAGAAGGGGAAAAGGGAACGATTTGGTGTGACGTGAGCAGTATAGTTTATGGCGTTGCACTGGAAATAGGAGGAGAGATGGTTGAGGATTCGAGTTGGCTAAGGAAGAAGTCGGACTGTGGCCATATAAACGTGGGGAGTTGGATGCTGTGGTGAAAGGAATAAATTTGTGTCTGAAGTGGGATTGAAAAAGATGACAGTGATGTGTGACTAAGAACAGTTGTCAGCTGGGTGAATAATGTAATTAACTCAAGAAGTAGGTTAAGGTCAAAGGTAGCGGCGCAAATGGTAGTAAAGAGACGTCTAAGGATAGTGTCGGAACTAGTAAGAGATTTTGAATTAAAAATTAGAAATCAAACTGGTTAAATCGGAGGAGAATAAAGTAGATAAACTGACAAGAATTTAAGAGAAGTGGCATAGGGGAATGAAGGAGTCTAACATGGATCACTGTTGAATGTAAATATTGGAAATAAAAAGGTTACACGATAAGAATCAGATAAAACAATGTATGTGACAAAATGTTTGGTGAGAAGGTGAGAAGAGACATAGCAGAGTCAACAGTGAGATGAGTGAATGATAACCATCTGAACTTGAACCCAGGAAAGATTTATGAATTAAGAGCTCAGGGTGAGCAACTAAAGGTTGATATTGATATGACACACTTTGGAAAACAAAAACTTCTATCAATAATATAGATTGTGGAGAAAGTAGATTCGCTATATGGAAGGAATTAAATGGTGAAGAGGGATGCGAGATAGCAAGAAAAACGGAGGAGGTCTTCATTGAACACGGATTGCCTGATGAGTTGTTTGTAGATAACGCTGCATCGTTTAGATCAATAGTAGATGTTAGAGAAATGCATGAGGTGGAGAGTAAAAATAAATTTTTCAGAGCAGCTTTAGGGGGAAATTGTAATGGGATCGTTGAACGAAACCATAGAACGATTAAGAGGATAGCTGCCAGATCAGGAATAAGCATAATGGAATGCTTGTTCTGGTATAACTTTATGCCAAGGGTAGGCGAAGATAAAACGACATGCCCATGGAAAAAGAAGAATATTTATAATTGGGGACAGTCATAGAAGGATGGTGGAGGGCTGATGAGAGATGAGAAGGTGGAGAGCAAATTCCATGTGGGAGAAGATGTTTGGGTAAAAACAAATGGGGTAAGATGCACAAGGTGGGATGTAGGAAAAGTAACATGATTGCTCTTCGACAAGAAATTGGAGTGAATGCAATTGAGAGGCACCTGCAGGATATGAGGAAGATTTATGTTTGATCGAGAATAGGAGATATTTTGATCAGGAAGACGTGTGATATTATTAAAGAATAGTCTAGACACCGTCGAAAAGGAGCTTCACAGGCAGAGTCGGTGGAATGTATTCAAGTACTGATGAATTAGTATAAAAGCAGTTGTAAATATATTATGGTTTTCATTCTTATTAAATCTCATCTTTAGTGATTCTATCTTAACCCTATAATAATAATAATAATAATAATAATAATAATAATAATAATAAGAATATTATTATTAGAAAAAGCTAATAATATAATATTATTATTACATAATATAATAATATAATAATAATTATAATAATAATAATAATAATAATAATAATAATAATAATAATAATAATAATAATAATAATATTAATATAATATAATATAATATATTAGTTAATACATATATTAATAATAATAATGATAATAATAATATCAATAATAATCAAAATAATAATAATAATAATAATAATAATAATAATACAGAGACATAATAATAATAATAATATTAATAATTCTATTAGTATTGAATAATAATAACAATAATAATAATAATAATAATAATAATAATAATAATAATAATAATAATAATAATAATAATAATAATAATAATAATAATAATATTATAATAGTAAAGTTATTACACATATCTAAACTAAATAGAACAATAATAACAATAATAATAATAATAATAATAATAATAATAATAATAATAATAATAATAATAAAATAATAATAATAATAATAATAATAATAATAATAATAATAATAATAATAATAATAATAATAATAATAATAATAATAATAATAATAATAATAATAATAATAATAAAATGTCAATTAGAAAAATCATAAACCCTCCAGCACAAAATTGGTCTATCCATTCCAAACCTGCTATAAAATTTCAAAGAAATTGAGGTAAAAATATTAAAAGTTATGATAAAATAAAACAAAACTGAGAAAAATTAAAATAAAATTGTGCTGTTGGAAAAAAAAGTACGACTCATAATAAACCTTTTTGTGCAAATTTAGCTTTGGATTTTGTGTGCTAAACCAATTTGTCACATAATTATATTGCCCATGAATCATGGAAGTCAGTTTATAGTTTAGTCCAAATATATTGAAATTCGGTATTGATTTCTGTTAGATTTCATAAATTCACTCCTCTGCGACTTCTTGGATTCATTACAGATTACTTCCAGAGCTAAAAATGTAAATTAAGTCACTAACGCTGTTAGATTGTCAAGACAGATCTAAAATTATAGCATTTGAAGTTTGAGAAAGTAATTTGGTTTTAAAATGGTAATTGATATTATTTTAATATTTCTACCTCCTGAATGATACTTACTATCTTTAACTTTCGTTAATTTCTAATATATCTTACAAAACTTTCAACCATCAATGATAACTATTTTTAGAATGTATGAATTTACAATTTAAATGACTGTTTTAAGAAAGTAATTTATATAAAAATAACAACTGAAGAATTCTGGAAAGTTTAAACCTTAAGCTATTTAAAGTTTTGTTGAAGTAAGTAGGATATCATATTTGAAATTTGTTTCATCTATCAATTTACATCAGGAAAATCTAGGCTTTTAATTTATTGGAAAATAGCTTAAATTTATTATTTTAACTTTAAATGATTTTTGTTCTACATCAAACCCAAGAATTTTTAACAGAAACCCCAAAAACCAATAACCCATTTAGGATAGGTTTCCAAATAAAAAGAAAAAGGATTTAACAAATTCTGTTTTAAACTATTATAAGCAGATCGATATAAATAAAAAAAATTATTAATAATAAAATCTTCAATATTTTTTCAAAAGGCAATTTTAAAATTGTTCTATAAAAAAAATCAGTATACAAATTACTATTACTTGCGCTCTTGTAAATTGATTGTACCTCCTCAATCAAAGGAGAAAGAAAATGAAGAAAGAGATTGAATTTGATTTTCTTTTGTCCTTGTTTAATTGAATTACGTCATTAATAATTTCAATTTTCACCGAGTTGACAACCTGAAAATAAATGATTCTCGTTACATCATTATTGAATTTCACCTACTGTGGATTCCTAATAATAGTTTGGCAATTGATATTGAGAGTATGAACAACAAATTTAATGTTTTTTCACCAAATAAAACTTTATAACTATCGATATCAATAAAATAATAATATAAAATTAATAATTGTAATAATAATAATAATATTAAAACATTGGGATAATAAAATAAATAAACTAATATTCATCATAAAAGATGAAAAATAATAAACACTTGTTGAAAACATGTAATAATAATGAAATAAAATAATAATAATAATAATAATAATAATAATAATAATAATAATAATAATAATAATAATAATAATAATAATAATAATAATAATAATAATAATAATAAATAGATAATAATAATACAATAATAACATAATCAAAATAAATCAATGAATAATAATAATAATAAAATAATAATAATTAATACAATAATAATAATAATTAATAATATTTGTTTCTGTTAATAATTATTTCATAGATAAAATAATTTAATTGAAACTTATAAAAACATTTCAGCAACTGATAATGTTATGTTAATATTTCTTTTCACTAGATCATAAGCCGACCTTGGGTCATAAAATATAAAGAAAAAAGAGTAGCTAATTTACTTTAAGCCAAACAAGGATGTAGAAAGCAAAATGATTTTTTTTCTTTTCATAAAAAAAATAAGATATGTTTCTATGACGGATTTTTTGATAAAGAAAAACCAAAAAACGTACAAAATAGAAACAAAAATGGCACACTCACACACACACACACACACACACAAACACACACACACAACACACACACACACACACACACACACACACATACACACACACATACACACACACACACCACACACACACACACCAAAACATATATCTTTCTTTGTAATTTTTGATATATTGCCTGCGTTGGAATTTGAGTGAAACAACCAACCATAAGATGAACTCTCTCAATCGTTTTCTTAATCTACAATGAGAATTGAAAATTTTGAATAAATTAAAAGTTATCATCATTTCCCCATGCTCTAACACAGAAAGTCAAGTACGAACAAATTCTAAACACTCCACAACTCAGACTCAATAATCACTTTTCCCTGTCCCAATCGCAGACAACCTGCTCTAACCAAATAAAAAATGTGTAAGGCTACAACAGTCTAATTAACCCAAGCTCGTTAACCTTATCAAAACCACCCAACACGTAAACACACTGCAAATAGAAAGTTGAGTAATATATACAATATTATATATATAGATTAACCGACCTCAATAATAAATCCTTCATGTATGCAAAAATTTAAACAAAGGGATTTTACGATGTGCCAAAACTATTGGCTCACGTAATCTATATTGTCTTGAAGAGGCTAGTGTCACGATTTTGCAGCTGGGGCTGACCCCCATTTTTAGCACCACCACCTAAAAATGGACATAAAATTCGGAATTTTCAGCCGATTTTTGCCTACACAAACACCAAAATGTAGATTTTTTGCCCTCTAAAAATGTTGTTTTTTTTTCGCGTGTTTTTCTGTGTCTGCTAGTTATTCTTTAGCGAATTTCAACATTTCAAAACCCACGTTTTGACATTCTTCGAATCAACTTCACAGAATTTTTTCCATAATGACTTCAAACTTGAAAATATGCATACATAGATAGGTCCATTATCCAAAAAAGTACGGAAGTAGTTTTCATTTTTGAGTTTTGTGCTCCAGCATTGTCAATTTCCAAACCCACTTTTCTTTGAATTTTGAAATGAAAAATTGCGTTATTTTTTTTCTGTTTCAAGCGAAGTGAATGAAATTTCAGGACTTATGCTAGTCGGGAGAGAGGCGCATGTTTTACTTAGATAATTTCTTTTATATTCATTAGTTTTGGAATTTTTTTTTGGAACAAATTTTCAAAAAAAAATTTGGGAAATATTTTAATTTGAAATTTTCCTTTGGGTATACAAAAAATGATCTAAGTAAAAAAGGTGTGAATCTTGAACCCAAGACTAGAAAAGCCCTGAAAAATTGATTGTTTGATTCGGATACGGTAGAAAAAAAAATATAAATAATTTCACGTTTTTAAAAATTGTTTTTAATTTTTTAAAATTTAACCATTCAAAAATGTGAAATATGAAGATTATTTTTTGACCTACTTATTTGCATTCACAATAACTCAAATTTTCAGCCCTCGTATAATTGGCTGAGCATACACCTTATTTACTTAGCATAAATATTTTCTGCTATACCAAAAAAATTTTTTTTAAAATTTCCCAAAAATTTTTTGAAAATTTGTTTTTTTTTTTATTTCCAAGAACAAATACAAAAACTAATGCATATACAAGAAATTAACTAAGTAAAAAAATGTGCCTCTCCCCCGACAACATATCCCTAAAATTTTCATCCACTTCGCCAGAACAGGGAAAAAATTATCGCAATTTTCATTTCAAAATTTAAAAAAAGTGGGTTGGAAATTGGACAACGCTGAGCACAAACTCAAAAAATCGAAAAGGTACTTCGTACATTTTTTAGGTAACGACCTATCTATTATATTTCAAGTTTTGAAGTCATTTCGAAATAATTCTGAAAGTGATTCGAAAATGTCAAAAAACATGGTTTTGAAAAATTTTGAAAATTCTGAAAGACATGACTACAGAACGGCAAAAACACCGGAACAAAAGTTTTAGATGGGAAAAAAAACCACATTTTGTGTTTAATAGTCAAAATCGTCTAAAAATTCCGAATTTATGTCCATTTTTAGGTGCGCTGAAAATGGGATCAGACCCAGCTTCAAAATTGGGATCTTTCCTTGAATCAAATATTGGAAAATCAGTTATAATAGCTTTATTCAAAATAATTGAATTCGGCCACTGATTGTGTTAGATTTCATAAATCACTCTTCTGCCTGCTTCTTTGAATATTACAAATTTATATCCAGAGCAAAATTATAGCATGTAAATTAAGCTCCCTTAATGCTAAACCAAATTGTTATAAAGTATTAAATTAAGGCATTTGAATTTGAGAATTTATTTTCATTTTAAATTGGATTGATAATAATTATTTTTATATTTTATTTAAGATGAATGACCTATTTTGACATCTTTAATCTTTATTCTTTATTTTCTAAAATATCTTAAAAAATAATAAGACCAATGAACACTAAGATAGAAATCGCATAAATTTAAAATTATGAGACTGCTTGAAGAAAGTGATTTTTATAAAATAAACTATATGAATTGACATTTATTCACAAATTGTTGAAAGTCTTTGTTGAAGTATGGTGCAAAGCTTTGATCTCTTCATATAACAGTTTCCATCAGGAGAATCTAGGCTTTTAATTCTCAAAAATCTTAAATATCATTAATCTTAACAATTTACAATGTTTGTTATACTTAAACATCAAAAACCAATCTAACCCATTTGGATGGGACTATCCAATTAAAAGGGAACAGGATTTTGCAAAACCCTGTTGTAACACTATTCATAAAACACTGAAAAAAAAAAATAATAAAAATAATAAAAGTCTTAACCTTTAGAATATTCTAAAAACAAATTTTAAATACATTGAATATAAAAAAATCTTTCAAACAGTAACATTACTATTACTTACACTCTTTAAACTGATTGTAGCTCTTCAATCATAGGAGAAAGAAAATGAAGAAACTAAAGATAGAATTGTTGACCAATCCCTGTCTTTGTTAATATTTAAATCAAACGTACTCAATAATTTCATTTTTCATATGTAGTAACAAACTGAAAAATATGATTCTTGTTACATCATTATTTAATTTCACCTACTGTTAATTCCTAACAACAGTGTGGCAATTGATATTGAGAGTATATACTACAAGGTTTATGCCTTATTCTCTAAATAAAACTTTAAAACTATCCATATCATTTAAAATACCAATAAAATAATTAATCATCATTAATAATTATAATGTAATAATAATAATAATAATAATAATAATAATAATAATAATAATAATAATAATAATAATAATAATAATAATAATAATAATAATAATAATAATAATAATAATGCCAAAGATTGAAAAGGATCTTCCAATTGATTCTGAACTTCATAGACAACAAAGAGCTGAATTGAAAAAGTTTTTTGAATATTTTAAAAAGGCGAGGCAGAAATTTTATATTTTTGTGTTTATATAAAAGACAAAAAGTAGTCTTAGATTTTCTTTAAGTACAATGGTGTAAAAGGCAAAATAAAAAAATCTAGCATAAAACTCAAGATGTGTTTATGACGGATTTTTGATAAGCGAAGAAATGTTACCGTTTTTATAAATGTTTCTTTTAAAGAAAAACATGCGTTTTGGTTTTTAAAAAACAAATACACACACAAAAACATCATCTTTCGTTTTTATTTTTAATATATTTCTTGTAGGAATTTGATGAAACAATCACCATTAGTTAGAACTCTCCCAATCATTTCTAAATCTTTTAAAATTTAAACATTTTCAATACTAAAAAGTTATCATTATTTCCTTCTTTCAACAGAAAGTAAGTCATTTAGGAAAATAATAAACACTCCAAATGAGAGATCTGGTCAATCCTTTCCAAAACTGCTATAAAAATGAAAAAAATTGATCTAAAAATATTAAAAGTTATGATAAAATAATTCAAAACTGAAAAAAATGTGCTTTTGGAAAAAAAACATGATGCATAATAAACCATTTTGTGCAAATTTAACTCTGGATTTTATGTGCCAAAACTATTTGTCACGTAATTATCTTCCCTTGAATCAATATGTGGAAAATCAGGTTTATAGTTTAGTAAAAATATATTGTTATTTGGCATTAACTGTTGTTAGCAGGGTTGTGGAGTCGGAGTCGGAGTTGGAGTAGGAGTCGGAGTTGCGGTGTTGGGAGTAGCGGTATATTTGAGAGCAGCTGGACGCGTCGGCGAAGTCGGGTTATTGAAAGTGCGAGTTCGGCAGTGGAGTCGGAGTCGATAACTTTCATGATAGTGTAGTTGGAGTCAGAAAAATTCTTGAACGACAAAGCCTCTTGTGGGAATTGTAGCTGTGTGAGTGACCTCAATTACTTCATACAAGTTCAGCGACTTGCGACTTCCACAGTCATCCCTTGGGACATTCCAACTGCCAAAGTTTTTTAAGACTTGCCTTACTTTCAATTTGGATTACATTTTAATAAATTCAACCTTATCCTATACAATCTATTTTTTAATATTTGAAAAAATAAAAAGACTCCATGGCTGCGAAAAGAGAAATTTCCCTCCTTGGACAACATGATGATGTATTAGCTGCCTTTTATGTTGATTCCTATCGACAGGTAAGCTTAAGTGAAGCATCAACAATAAAAAACTAATCTACACTTCCACGGGGCCATTTGTATTAACAGAATTGCAAGAAGTTCAAAAAAAAGGAGACATCTGCGACAAATTGTAAGTGATGAAAAACTACAGCCTATCCCCATTACCTACACTTCTCAAGTCATTCTTCAGAAACCTCAGAGAAGATGAGCCATTGAAATAGCTTCTAATATAAAAAGCCTTAGCGAGGAGACGTCAAACCGATTCACAAGAAAAAGAGGTCAAGGTTTTCCTCATCGTTGAACACATTATTCCTTAATTTAAACAAAAAATCTTTGCTGCACTGAGAGAGGTTTGAAAAATTGATATAACTTCTAAACCTTAAGGTTGTAGCAAGAAGCCATGGAAAAAGTATCTAGACATTGCTTACAAGAAGCTGGAAATTGCTAGAAATGCTGTTACTGCTCTACCTCCAACGCGTCAAGTTAACGTGAACGTTTTTCTCTCTGCGCGATTCTAAACCGACTAAGAGGAAAAAAGGAAAAAGGCCCGGCAGACGCTATCTATTTAAGAACTAATCATCAACGAGTAGATGACACTAGATGTAAGGTCATGTAACTAAGTAATGTCAGAGTTTACATATATATATATATATATATATATTATAATATATATAATATATATATTATAATATATATATATATATATATATATATAATATATTATATATTATATATTATATCATAATATATATATATATATATATATATATATATATATAGACATATATATATATATTATATATATATATAATATATAATATTATCATATATATTTAATATATATATATATATATATATATATATATATATATATATATATATATATATATATATATATATTATATAATATATATACTACTATACTATAGTATAATATATAAATATATATATTATATACACTTAACTATTATATATATATATATATATATATATATATATATATACCTATAAGATATATAATATATATATATATAATTATACTATATATATATATATATATATATAATATATACTACTCGTCAAAATAACGCACCACTTTTTTTAGATGACGTTAACAGGTTACAGAAAAGACCAGAACGCTTTGTAACTTTATCAAGCAAATAACCTAGCATTTGGAACACATTATACAGTGTTTGATTGTCCGAGGGGTCTCAGAACCCCTGGGGGCCTGCAATGGGTCCTGTATAATGGCCGATGACGTTTCCTCAAGTGGGAACGTTATCGTTGTTGAAGGGCTAGTGTGTGGATGGAGTTACTCAATATCGTGTATGGCCACTTTGCACGGATAACTGGTACTTGGCACCGTCATGGCATGTCTCAAGGCAGTTGACGACTGAGGCGTCCCGGCCGTCTGCTGCGACTCGCGGTTCACCGCAGCCGCAGCACCAGGAGGTTTCATGGAGGTAGTTGCCAGCTGTCCGTAAACCATCGTTTGCAACATATCCCACACATGTTCAATTGGATTTAGGTAGAGAATGTATACTGGCCAATCCAATCTCCAGATTTGGACCGTCGTTAGGTGCTCGGTGACGCATCTGGCCTTGTGGCTTTTGCGTTGTCATGTATTAGGGAAAATCCGTCCCCATTGTATAGGGCATATCCACGACATAACGGTCAAGAATGTCTTGATGTATTCGCGACAGTGTTTAGGGACCGCCATCCAGACGTTGCCCGACCTCACGCACCCGTTAAAGATATGCCCTCTCAGACCATGAAGAAAGATCCTCCTCCAAATGTAACTTTGTTTAAAAAGGGGGGCCCCATTAAATTTTTTACCAAACCACTGCCACGTACCTTTCATTAGTCCTCCGATTTTCTCTGGATCGCGGATAGAGTTGTAGAACGCGACTCTGGATTATCACGTAAATAGCACATTCGCCCAATCAGTAATTCACACATCCTGTGACGGTTCAATGTAGATGTTCCGGGGCAAATGCTAGTCGCACCCACCCTTCGATGCTCCCTGGTGTGTCGTGCCTACCAACAGCCTCCTTGGCCGTAAATTATGTTCCGCGAAGCGTTGAAATATTGAACCATCACTCGCACGAGTCAAATGTACATCCTGAAGCTGTATTTGAAGTGTCTGATGTTTTATGCGATCTTAGGACCCGCATACGCTAAAACGTATTAAACGTAGTCGTGGGCGTGGCTGCCCTGGCCGGTCACATCCATGTTTCTGGTTCGTGTGCCGACCCGAACTTCCCCATGCAATGGTTTGTGTGCTCGACACCAAACCGTCTACCTAGCACACAGTTCCGTACCTATCGGCACGGAGTATGATACTGTACGCTCTCATCACGTGTTAGTCAACGAACAGTCCTTCCATGTTTGTAGTTGATAAATTCACACCTCAATGGACACACATACTCAGCATTCTCCCGCCATAACTTTTCACCAATCGCTGAAACTGGAGTTACATGGTTTGTCGTTTACCTTAATTATTAGCCCATGCGGACCCTATACACTCGCAACATTATTACAAGCATTTGTATTGCTGTCCCAGATACTATGTTTTTGCTAATAAAATACACAGGCTTTTTGCATCCCTTTCTGTAAACCTTTAACGGCATTTGAGCTGTGGTGCGGTAATTTTCACGAGTATATAATATATAATAACTATATATATATATATATATATATATTATATATATTATATATATACATATATATATTATATATATATTATTTATAATATATATATATATTATATATATATATATATTATATAATAATATATATATATAATATATATTATAATATATATACTATATATATATATATTATATAAGATATATATATATAAAAAATATAAATATATATATACTATAACTATATATATATATATATAGGGTCGTCTTGCTAGATTGGGTGCTTCTTTGTGAGCAAGCACCCTATATTAAGAGGTTGGTTAATTAGAAATCCATATTGAAATGATGTGTTTTTATTCAACATAATAAAGTATGCGCAATGAAAGTATTATAAGTAACAAAAGTCCCTTCTCTTGAGATACTCTCTGTAGGCGAATTCAAGTCGCAGCCTTTTCCTTGTAATTTATCTCTCTTGCCGGGAGCATTTCTGGAGAGAGTATCTTGAGTGAGATTTTTCTTCTGATTCTTAATAATTTGATCTGACTCTATCTGACTGAAGAGTATTTCAAAATGACGGGTTTATAAAGTATTTCACTTCGACTATGCTAAAATTTTGCTCGCCGCAAAATCTTAGCATAAGTACGACTAAATTAAAATTATTTTACAAAGTTATAATGGAGTGATACATTACTTCCTAGCGCTAAAACACGAGTGAGATCTCT
>JABUQX010092012.1:50000-60230 GCA_015478945.1 Trachelipus rathkii | reverse complement strand
CGCAATGCTCCCAATTATCCCGGTTAAAGTGCCAGAAAGTTAGTTTAGGGCAAGGTGGAGCTGCTGAAGATAAATTGCTATACCTAATAACTACAAGATTGCGGTCAGAGTTACAGATAGAAGGGTAAATGGTGTAATTATAACGAGTAGTAGTGGTGAAGCATATATCAAGAATTGCCTTAATAATTAGTTAGGGCGATTCCGGAATGTGTGTAGGCTCCATAATCAACTGTTCCAGATTGGTGAGAATACTGAACGCTTTGGCCTCCTTCCCACCTGTATCAGTATGAGGAGCCCAACCACTTTGTGCGGTGTACGCTGAAATCTCCTAAATAGAGAATCTCAGCACTTGGATGAGAAGATGTAACAGTTTCGTAGGTGGTTATAAGATATTCAAAAAGAACTGGAAAATTTGTTCCTCTAAGAGAACAGGAGCAGAAACACAAAATAATGGTAATAGAAGAAAGAGATTTTAAACCCTAGAACATCGCAATTAGGAGATTCAAGATTTTCGAGACCTGTTACAAGAGTGTTTATCTTTATATAAGGGCAGACCCCACCATTCAGTTGGAAATTGTAAAATATGTTATAGTTAGGGATACTGAGGTTATTAGAGAAGAAATGCCTAGCAAGCTGGATCTTAGACAAGTAAAATATTACGATGAGGTAAAAGGTGGTGTTCAGCAGATTCGGCCACGGACATTAGCAAAGTCTACAGAAAACCCACCTCTACCGTAAAGCAACCAGTGGATAAATAATTATTATATGTAATATGAATCCCAAATTCTTCGATTTGATCAACAACAATTTTCTTTTATAAATATCCAATATGTTGAATTGTAAAAATACTAAGAACTATGATATTTGATGTTCAACAAGAAAAAGTATATAAATACTAGTAACTGCCTTTAAAATCCGATTTTAATATCCTGAATCGCATTCTCTATAAATTTTTGTGTCCTGATCGCCACAATATCCGAGACAACGGCGCGTTACAAAGGGCGGTTTTTCTTTGCCTAATCGTAATAAAGACGCATCTTCGAGAGCACGGATGAGGTAGGCACACTGTCAATTTGGCCTTACTTTCCATGGAAAATTACTATTCTCATTTAAGTTATCAAATCATCTATCCTGGTATGTAAAGTATTATAACTAAGTTCGCAGGAGAAAGGAAAGGGAATTGATTCTTTTCAAGTAGGTTACAGTTGGTGGAGTATTATACATTTGTGTTCATCTTTCAGATATATATATTATTATATAATATATAGTATATATATATATATATATATATATATTATTATATATATATAATTATTATATATATTATATTATATAATATATTATATTATTTATGAATTTTATAACTATATCATTTATATATATATAGTATTATATTATATATATATATTATATATTAATTATTATATATATATATATATTATAATATATATTATAAAAGATAATTGCCAATGTTCAGCGATCTATAGATTTGTATAAGATAAACTACCCATTAAAGCATTTTTCACCCCTTCTGGGATTCAGTCTGACCTGCAGAGTATACGTTCAAGTGGTATGACCACCAGGACGTGAAGGCTAAGAGCCCGATAATACTTCTTGGTATTCGCCACCACCTAATAGACCACAACGAGGCTACTTAACCTCCTGACTTCCGGGCAAGGGCCAAAAAGGTACCGCACAAGGTGAAAAGTACTTAAACGGGGGGTCAAGTGTACATTATTAAAGTTATTGCCAATGCTTACGTAATCTGATTTAGTGACAGAAGATGGGACAATTTTTATCTGTGACCTCTTGACCCCCGTTTTAGTATTTTTCACTGCTGTTGCTTACCCTGTTTGGCTCCAGCGCGGTTGCAGGCGGAAGAGCTTCGTCTTGTTTCTATTAGGTGGGTGCGAATACTCACCATAGGAAGTATTATCGGTTCTTCTTTTAGCCTTTCGCCAGTTATGAGTGGTCCAAAACACTTGAGGTTATATTGCTAGGTCAGGATCGATCCCGCAGGGTGAAACAGCTGCTTTAGGGTTTTTTATATATACTGTTATATATAATTATTTATATATTTATATTTTATCTTATTTATATTATATATACTATAATTCTATATATATATATATTTATTATAATATACTATATTATTTTTGGGAAGGTACGTCCTCCCCATGGTTTTGCGGCTCCGGCCCGCTACTGATTATATATACTGGTATATATATATATATATTTTACTACTTATATATATATATATATGACTTATTATTATATTATTATATTCATATAATAATACTATATATATATTATATATATATATATTCTGTTTGGCAAATCTTCGAGAACATCCCACCTTCCAAAACAACCCTCTCTCTCAATACATTTCACAATACTTTACACAGGTAGTACCTCAACATGCCCACCAAACCATCCCTATATTATAATCTGCCCCAGAAATATCAAGTTAAAACAGAATACTCTCCACGAGAGGTGCAAATCTCACTATCTAGATTGAGAGATACTTGGGATCACCCAGGGCTCCAGGGATCAGGCAACAAGTTTAACTCAGGGACGCAACCTCGCACTCTGCCGTAAATGATGCAAATAGAGGCTGAAACAACCGTACCTCCTCCTGCGATATCCCTGCTTACCCCCTACAGAACACGACACCATGTAAAAATCAATATAGTATTTTTTTTTTTTTTAAATATGAATAACGAGAAAAAATAGAAATATATTTAAGAGGCTCGAAAAAAGCAGTTTTTAGCTCTCACCCCAAATATTTGCCTTGTGTAAGTTTTCGCGAACTTTCTGGTGTTTTTGCCGCTGGAGGGCATTTTCATTGCGCTTCGATTGAATTTACCATGTTAAATTTTCTCGAAAGGCAGGTGCACGGAGTTATCGGCGAAAGCATTCATATTGGAATAGCGAATTTTTATTCACGTTGGCTGGTCGAGAATGCAAATTTTATCTAGTGTTCCTCTATCGTTGAAATAAGAACTTTTGAGGAAGAGTATTTATCGACATCTTTATTTTCAAATCACAGTTACTGAAGAAGCAATTTATAAAATTATTTTATTAAGGCATGCGCCCTCATTGATTAAGCTGCATTAGGATTCGCTCCTGATATATTATTATAATTATAATTTAATAATATATATATATATTTATATATATGTATATTTATATATTTATTATTTATATTATAATTTTATTCTATTTATAATATAAGTCGTATTATATAATATATACTATTATATATAGTTTATTATATATATATATATATTATTATTTTTTATATTACTTATATATTATAAATATATCTTATATATATCTATAATCTTATCATTATATATATTTAAATATATGCATATTATATATTTTATATATATATACTATTACTATATTATATATTATATATCTTTATATATTGATATATATACTATAGTATTATATATTATATATATTATTATATATTATAGTATATATTTATTATAATTGTTTAGTTGAAGATACTGAAGGTGGTGCTGAAATGATTTGTTCCGATAATCGGTGTTTTTTTTTCTTTATTGATTTTCTACATGTTGATTTGACGTAACATGTTTGCTCCATATATAAATTGCTTTGTTTGTAGGCCTTGAAATATAGTAGGTCTATGATAAGATTTGTTAAAAGTACATACAGTATTGACTCTATTTGAGTTCTGTACCCATGAGTAAATTTTTTCTGCCCATTCTGAAAACGTTATGGATCCAAACGGTGTTTCTTAATTCCTATATATAAATCCTAGTACATATCTATATATGTATCTATAATAACTATATATTATTATTTACTATAATATATATATTATATATATATATATATTTATATATATAATACATATATTATTGTATTTTTTTCTATTTCCATGTTTAGCAAGTTATAGTTTATCGAGGAAGTTAGATTATCGGTCAAAAAATCGATGTTTTTACATTTCGTTAATCTTATTGTTTAACCATATACTATATATAATATATATTATATAATATATATATATATATATACGTAATATATTATATATTTATATAATATATTATATATATACTTATAATTTATATTATATATATAGATATAGTATTCCTTGATGTTTGATTGTCATAGATTTTTAAAATTGGGATATAAGTATTTTCCTCAGATTTGATTATATTCTATACTATAAATAGAAATGTTATTAGCCAAATGCTTTCATTTGAGACCAACGCTTTTTATTGCTTTTTTTTTAAAAAGGAAAAGAAAAAACAAACATAACTGATATAAAAAAAAAAACATTGCTTTTTTTAGTTGATTAAAAAAAATAAACATTTTGGTTCATATAAAACCACTCGGTTAAACCAAGCCAACCTTAAATACATCGGTATTCGTTAAATATTTATTTGTTACCGTCAATGAAAATTGCATCAAACTAGATGATTAATTGTATATTAATACTTAATGTGTAGGATGATTATTTAATTTTCGTTTTAATTTCTTTTTATGTTATAGGAACTTTCCATTTAATGTTACCACGGGATCCGCCACGCCTATTGTAATATATTATATATATATATACATATAATATATTTATATATTTATTATATTATACTATCTTTATATTATATATATATATATATATAGTATATTATAATATTATATATTACTTATATATATACTCTATATATATCATAAATATTATATTTAATAGTACGTGGATGTGAACGGGTGAAACATTTTTCGAGAGCCATTTCAAGAGCCAATACACGAAGGAGTATGAATGACCCAAAGTTGTCATGCTTTTAACGCCCTCTCACCGCAGGTCATCTAGGAGTATATGATATTTATACTATCTATAAAATATATATTATATCTATTATTATATTATCTATATTAATTAGTTATATAGTGTGTGTGTGTGTGTGTGCGTGTGTGTGTGTGTGTGTGTGTCTATGTGTGTGTGTGGACATGCGTGCATGTGTTGTGTGTGTATGTGTGTGTTTGGTTGTAGGTGTGTGTGATGTGGTAGTGGGTGTGTGTGTGTGTGTGTGTGAGTGTGTAGTTGTGTGTGTGTGTGATGTGGTGATGTGGTTGTGTGTGTGAAGTTTGGTGTACTAGGGGTAGATTAAGATAAAAATATATAATTCATAATTTCTTAATATTTTCACCAGGATTTTTTTTTACAAAATTATGGTTTCAGAAATATTAGGTTGATAAAAATATCTTCTAGCATATTATCAACATTTTGCTTTAAGACACTCTCAGCCTCTGAGAGCCTGATGGATAAAGTTAAAATAAATGGTTTTCATTAAATAAAAAATTTAAAAAAATAAAAATATTCTTGCCATGAATTATTATTAAATAATTTGTGCTTGACTCACAACAAAGTTTAATTGGTCTTCAAATTTAATTTAAAGTTTAATTAGTTTCCTCGAAAATAGACCTAAAATTTAATTTCAATTTATTATTTAATTTAAAAATTTAAAAATTTTTAAAAAATTAAATTTTAAATTTTAAATTAAATTTAGAATTAAATTTTTCATTTTTCAAATTTTAATTTAAAATTTTAAAATTTAATTTAAATTTAATTTAATTTAATTTAAAGTTTAATTTAATTTAATTCCTATTTCTTACTAAACTTCTGACAGGTTAGTTGATATGACTTAGTAAAAGTTCATATGCAAGACGTGTGGTTCGATAACTTTTGTAGGGACTGGTTTAAGCTACCAATAATAGGCCGTGCTAATTAAGTTAATCAGGAAATACTGATTAAAATACAAGGCAGTTTTCTTTTCATTCTAAAATACGCTTATTTATATATTTATTTTTAAATTTATATTTTAAAATAAAGGTACGGTATCAACGGAGCCCGGCGTAGGAGTTGTTTACGTTAATTACGGTAGAATCGAAGATTTTGAGAAACTCACAGAACTCGGTATCAACATCACTGGACATATTGTAATTGCACGTTATGGGAAAATATTTAGAGGAAATAAGGTATATTATAAGCAAAAATATTGGTAATTTGAATTATAATTTCTAAGATAATTTAATCATACAAATAATCTCTGCAGTTTTATACTTTCAAAAATCCTTATTTAATCTTTTTTTATTGAAAAAACATTTTTAGAAGAACAAGTTGATAAACCTTTTTTAAATGCTTTTTGTTACAATCAGAGAACTGTGGTTTCCTTTTAATCAGTTTCTCGTAGTAGATCCTTCTCCTCTTCTCTAAATATTTTATGTGTTTAACCGTTATCTCTCTAGATCATATAAAGTTTTCTCTTTAGTAAAGATTCCTTGTATATCTTGTATTTATTAAATAAATTTTTAAAGTTATATTTTTTAAATTTCTCATTTGGTTCTCGTGTTTTGTGTCCAAACTTCATTTGATGTAATTTTTACATGAATAAAGTTTAAATTAATTTTTAATAAAATTTCATCTAAGCTTTCAATCTGTTAGAAATTGCTATCACTCCCAGGTTAGAATGTTTTTTTTTTGTCCACAAAATATATTTTAAATAATTTAAAATTATAATTTTATCTAATATTTTTGCAACTGGAAATGTAGGTCAAACTTGCAGAGAAATTTGGAGCGAAAGGAGTTATGCTTTTTAGTGATCCTGAAAACGTGGCAGCAGAAGGTATAGCGCCAGAAAATGTTTATGATCAAACTTGGTGGCTTCCTGGTACTGGAATGGAAAGAGGTACAATTGAATTTGGAGGACCAGGAGATTTGCTAACTCCAGGGTGGCCTTCTACAGGTATTGTTCATTCTTATTAACAAAGATCTACAGTAAATAAGATTATACTCTCAATTTCATTGATATCACATTTCCTTATTAAAATAATTCTTATTCCCTGACATATCTTGTGTCTTTCCGATTCACTCAAAATTTGAATTTCTTTTATATAAATAATAAAAGTCCATGCAGACGAATGAGTGTTAAAGGTTTAACCCCTCCATTTGGGAATAATATTACAATGGATAATGGATAGAATCAGCCCTTTTTTCGCAATTACGTTTATAAATACATAAAAATATTATAAACTATCAAAGATACATTTTATATTTTTCAAGAACGTTTAAGTAGCTCTGCAACAGCGATGTTAATGTCTCTAGAAATGAAGTTTTGGATGAATTTGCCAATTTTAACAGGAAAATTTTATTATTATTAATAAAAAGGCATATTGCACAAAATAATTATTTTGTACCCTTTTAATTCCTTCTTAATCCATTCATTCATTTGTCTGTTACTTTAAATACCCACTGTAAATTGTAAAATTTAATTAGCTACGTTATTAAAAAATATCGTTCATTTTTCTTTCATAAAATCACGCTTCTTTTAAAAATCCTGCACAGGGGACTGCTTTAATAACTCCTTGTATTGTGTTGTTCTAGAACTTAGTTATGTTTCCCAATATGATCGTCAATCTTTTCAAAAGAAGTATTTGTATTGTTTGTTCTAGAACCTGTTTCCATTTCTCAATATGATCATCCATCTTTTCAAGATGTATTTGTAATGTTTGTTCTAGAACTTATTTTCATTTCTCAATATGATCATCCATCTTTTCAAGATGTATTTGTATTGTCTGTATTAGAATTTAGTTCCATTGCTTAATACGAATATATTTATTCTTTAACATTATTTTCATAACATATGTTTATATTGTTCGTTGTAGAACTTTGTTTAATTTTTCAATACGTTTCTTCTTTTCTTCTTTAATATGATTTCAAATCTTTTAATAACATATATTTGTATTGCTTGCTCTAGAGCTTTGTTCCATTACTTAATACGAGTATGTTTATTCTTTAACATTTTTTCAAATGTTGTAGAACTTAGTTCTTTATTTCAATATGTTTCTTCTTTAATGTGCTTTCTCATCTTTTAGTAACATATATTTGTATTGTTTGTTCTAGAACTTAGTTCCATTACTTAATACGAGTATGTTTATTCATTAACATTATTTCATATGTTGTAGAACTTAGTTCTATTTTTCAATATGTTTCTTCTTTGATATGCTATTTCATCTTTTAATAACATATATTTGTATTGCTTGTTCTAGAACATGCTTATCGTCTTTTCGAAGAAGAAGCAGACGTTCCTAAAATTCCAAGTCAACCTATTGGCTATTCTGATGCTGCCCAGATCCTGAAGTAAGTATTATTTGTGATTAATATTTTTAATATTAATTAATTAATATTGATAAATATTATTAATATTATTAATATTAATATTATAATTATTAATATATAATATTCTAATTCTTAGATTCTGAGGTAAGTATTATTTGGACTATTTTTCAAATAATTACTTAATATTCTTCACTATTGATAATTTTATTGTTCTAATTTTTATATTTTATTGATTTCTTTATTATAATAATTGCATTAAATATTTATTAATTTTCACCTCTTTCTTACCTAATAAAAGATTTATATTTTGAAGATTGATTTAGAAATCTTTAAAATTTATTTAATTTATTTACTTATTCTATTTCTTTATTTATTTATTTATTTATTTATTTATTTATATTTATTTATTTATTTATTATTTATTATTATTATTATTATTATTAAAATAAATATTCTATTTACATTATAAAATCAGTAGTCTCTGAATAATCTAATATAATCTTACTATTAATTATAAATATATTATATAGTATTTTAATTGTATTATTATATATTGTACTAATATAACATTATTATTTTATTATCATAATATATTAATTGCTTGATTAATTAATAATAAAAATTTTTTAAATTAAAATTGTAAAATAAAATCACTAGGTTTCGAATCATCTAACCGGAGATATTTTTTTAACAAACCTTTTATATATATAATATATACTTGGAAAAAATATTCTAAGCTCACAATATTATATATATCTTTATTATAATCAATAACTATCAAAAAATATATCTATACTAATATATTATAATAAAATATATAATAATCATATATATGATATAATATACTTGATATATACACCTACACCGGTATTAAAGGAAGGACAGTAAGAAATAAATAGGAGTGAAGTAACGAAAACTATTTTTAAGTTTACCTTTAAAGAGATGACAGTAAGAAATAAATACTATATATATAATATCATTATATATACAGAAGATTGCGATGGCCGATTGCCCTGAGAGATTGGCAAAAGGTGGCAATACCCAGATTTCAGTATCAAATTAGGGCCCATATTTCAAGACAGTCAAAATAGGAAGGTAAAACCATTATCCTTAACTTTAGACTCTAATAAAATATCTGCGAAAAAAATCCGGAAATAACTTAACAATGAATATGGAAATTATTAAGGATCTATAGAGCCAGGTAGGCTTTGATAACGTAGCTATCATTTTTGGGGATAATATATGCCAATATCGGATTGCAAAATAATTTCTTAAACATATATTAATTGGGTTCACGAACGAGTTGCCACAGATTCTTTTTCTTCAGTAAAGTTATTTATATAATACTGCTTGAGTGAAAATTAAAAAGAGAATTCAGTGTTTTTAAGATTTATTAAGTTTCCAGTTTGAAGTTTGATGGATAGATAACAGGTTTTACAATCGGCTTGCTGCCTTCGAGTTTAGAATCCCTAGACTCTCGTTGCTTTGTTCTAAACTAGTAGTGGCAGACTGCTAAGAACAATTTTAAGAATTTATTAATTTAACACTATTTATATAAAATTTCAAACTCATTTCTTAATTAATTCAGACATTCCAGCCTGCATAGTTTTTCATCCATATATACTGACGTTTAACTAGTTAATAAATAACAATCTTCTCAATCAGATCGCTATGTAGTTATTGGAAACCATAGGGATGCCTGGGGATACGGTGCAATTGATGCTTCCAGTGGCACTGTTCAAATTATGGAGACAGCAAGAGTTTTGGGGACTTTTCTTAAAGAAGGTTAATTTTTCTCCTTCATTTAAAAATAAATCATGAGAAAGTTTTTTTACATTTAAACAATAAAGCTGATAAACGTTGCAAGTAATAACTTTTAATTTATGAGTCAGGTTGGAGACCGCGGAGGACGATTGTCTTTTGTTCTTGGGGAGCTGAAGAATTTGGTATAATCGGTTCTACTGAATGGGTTGAAGTAAGTTGAGACTTGAAAAGCATTTCGAATAAATCACATGCAGCGAAAAGGTTCACTTGATTTAAAAATGAACTTAAATTTTCAGGAAAATGTTGACAAACTA